>JAODAL010005264.1:0-145910 GCA_025379985.1 Phyllomedusa bahiana
AAATTTTCCCTTTCTTTTTGACTTATGATAAGAGACTGTATCCGGACTGCAAGTCATAATTTTTCAGCATACGTTTATGCAAAGTAAACGCTATTTTGCACATTGAAATATTCCTCAAGTATGTTTTGGTTTTGTGACCCAAAAATCAGCTCACTGGGGGCCCCCCAAGAATCATTTTTTTTAATGGTCCCCCCCAGAAATCAACTCCACGGTGGGCCCCAGTTCGGAAGGGGGGGGCGGGGGCCCCCACGGGGGAAAATTGATCTTGGGGGGCCCCCGACTGTACTGAAAAATTCCCGGCCCCTGGGACATAAAGCGCCCATTTTACCACATAATACAGTGCGCAAAACAAAAACTGTATTGTGTAGTACAATAGCAAGAGAGTCCCCATATTGTTGCTCACCAAGTCAGTCTAACATTAGAAACGGGGCTAATTACTCTATCCATATCCCCCTCCCCACAACAATATCCCCCCAAAACCCCCCTCAATTCCCCCCTCCACCACATACAAATCCCCCTCCACCCAATAAAAATATTCCCCCCCACCCACATAAATACCCCCCCCCCCACATAAATATCCCCTCCACCACTACAATATCCCCTCCACCCACAACAATATCCCCCCCCACCCACATAAAATATCCCCCCCCCCCACATACAATATCCCCCCCCCCCCCAACATACAATATCCCCTCCACCCCATAAAATACCCCCCTCCACCCACATACAATATCCCCTCCACCCACATACAATTCCCCCACCACCCACATACAAAATCCCCCTCCAAAGTCCACATAAAATACCCCCCCTCCCCCCACATACAATATCCCCCTCCCCCCAATCAATACCCCCCTCCACTCACATAAATACCCCCTCCACCCAATAAAATATCCCCCCCACCCCACAAAATAACCCCCCCCCCCCCACAAAAATTTCCCCCCTCCACCCACATACAATATCCCCCCCCACCCACATAAAAATATCCCCTCCACCCACATACAATATCCCCTCCACCCCACTACAAAATCCCCCTTACCCCATCCAATATCCCCCCCCCACCCCCATACAAATCCCCCTCCAATAGTCCACATAAAATATCCCCCACCACCCACATAAATATCCCCCTCCCCCCCACATAAAATTCCCCCTCCACCCACTGTACCCCCTCCACCCCACATACAATATCCCCCTCCACGTTTCCCTTGTCAGCACCTCACCACCTTCTAAAAAAAACACCAGCAGGAAAGTATAAGTAACTCCAATCACGGGGTCAATCAGGGACACATGTACGCGGGCATTATCCCGGGGAGCCATTTTTACCTACAACACCGCCATTATAGAGACCCATAGAGGTAAAGACACCATCAGGTATAACCTACAACACTTCCTATAGAGCCCACATAAGGTCAGACACAGCTCGGGTAAAACCTTTACAACACCACCATATAGAACCACATAGAGGTCAGACACCAGCTCAGGTATAACCTACAACACACCAATTTAGGCCAATAGGGTCAGACCCCAGCTCAGGTAAACCTACAAACCCCATACAGGACCCATAGGGTCAACACCAGCTCGGGTATAACCTACAACACCACCATATAGAACCACATAGAGGTCAGACACCACTCAGGTATAACCTAAAAACCCGCCATATGGGGACCACTTAGAGGTAGACCCCAGCTCAGGTATAACCTAAAAACCCCGCCAATAGGACACATAGAGGTCAGACAAGCTTGGGTATAACCTACAGCCCGCCATATAGAAAAACACATAGAGGTCAGCACCAGCTCAGGTCACATCAATTACATAAATACGCACTGATCCAATTAGAAGTAAAATCGGGGACTCACCGACGCCCTATCTGATGAGTTGTTCTTTCTCTTTATCCGTTCTTATTCCCTTTTCCTGCATCTTTCCACACCGCCAGATGATTTGCCCCGGACACAGCTCACCCCCTGCAGAATTACACAAAAAATATCTTAGAATCCTCAATTTTCCAGATCTTTTATCTTTTCCCCAAACCTTGTACAAACTTCCCAGGGGTGGGGAGCAGGTACAAGCATAACTTAGAGGCCTAGTATTCCAAAGGGGGGTTGGGGGGTGGGGGAAAGGGGACTAACCCCCCTGAAGTTATGCTCAACTATGGGCTCTGCCCTTCAATTTATTACCAGGTAGGTAGAAAAGACCCTAGGTAGGTAGGGAAAAGGCAAAGGCCCCATCTGTAGGGAGGTGGTTTCTCCCAGTTAGGTAAGCTGCAGGTAGTTGGGTCCCCTTTAATAGGGCAAACAGTTAGGGACCCCCCTTTAGGTGTATACAGGGGAGTTAGGGGTTTCCCATGAAATAGTATAAGGCAGTTAGGCCCCTTTTTTAGGTAGTTCGCAAAGGGAGTTAGGGGTCTCCTTTAGGTAGTATACAGTTAGTTTGGGGGTCCTTTAGCTAGTGTGAGGGAATTCATGCCCCCCCCCCCCCCCCTGGCTACTGTGTAGGTATTCGGGGCCCCTTTATATTTGGGGAGCCAGGGCCCCTTTGTATCAGGGTCCCCCGAGGTAGTCAGGGCCCCCCCCGAGGTAGTCAGGGCCCCCCTTTTAAACCCCGGGCCCCCCCCCTTTTGGTACCAGGGGCCCCCCCCTTTGTCAGGGCCCCCTTTTAGGTAGCCAGGGCCCCCTTTTTAGTCAGGGCCCCCCGTAGGTAGCCAGGGGGCCCCTTGTAGTCAAGCCCCTTTTGTAAACAAGGCCCTTTTGTAGCCGGGCCCCCCTTTGCCCGGACCCCCCCCCCCCCCTTTACCCAGGGCACCCTTTTGGTCCAGGGCCCCCCTTTAGGTAGCCATGGGCCCCTTTGTAGTCAGGGGCCCCCTTGTAGCCAGGGCCCCCCTTTAGGTAGCCAGGGCCCCCCCCCTTTTGGAAACCTGGCCCCCTTGTAGCAGGGTCCCCTTTTTTACCAGGGCCCCCCTTTTTTACTCGGGGCCCCCCCTTTTTTCAGGGCCCCCCCCTTGACCAGGGCCCCCCCTTTTGGTAGCCAGGGCCCCCCCCTTTTTTATTTAGGGGGCCCCTGTAGGGATCAAGGGCCCCCCCCTAGGTAGAGGGGCCCCCCCATGGTAGCCGGGATCCCTTTTAAGGGCCCCTTTTTTCAGCCATGGCCCTTTTTGTAGCCAGGGCCCCCCCTTTAAACCGGGACCCCCCTTTGTACCAGGGACCCCCCCTTTTACCCGGGGCCCCTTTTTTTTACCGGGCCCCCCTTTTTGGAGCCCGGCCCCCCCTTTTAGTAGGGGGGCCCCCTGAGGTAGCCAGGGCCCCCCCGTAGGTAGCCCGGGGGCCCCCTAAGTAGCCAGGGCCCCTTTTTAGTCGGGGCCCCCCCTTATAGCCCGGGGCCCCCTTTTAGCCAGGGACCCCGTTCAAGCCCCCCCCCTTTTAGCCAGGGGCCCCCTTTTAGTCAGGGGCCCCCCCCTGTAGTCAGGGGCCCCCCCCTGTAGTCAGGACCCCCCCTCGTAGCCGGGACCCCCCTCTGTGCAGGGGACCCCCCCTGTAGTCAGGACCCGCCCTGTAGCCAGGGGCCCCCTTTTTTGTCAGGACCCCCCCTCTTAGCCAGGGACCCCCCTCTGTAAGGGACCCCTGTAGTAGGGCCCCCCTCTGTAGCCAGGGACCCCCCTCTGTAGTCAGGACCCCCCTCTGTAGCCCGGGGCCCCCCTCTGTAGCCGGGACCGCCTGTAGTCAGGACCCCCCTCTGTAGCCCGGGACCCCCTTACCAGGGACCCCTTCTTAGCCAGGGACCCCCCTCTGGAGCCAGGGACCCCCCTCTGTAGTCAGGACCCTCCTTTGTAGCCAGGGCCCCCCCCCCTTGTAGTCGGGGCCCCCCTTGTAGCCAGTTAAAAAATCAAAACAAAAAACAACAGCCAGCCACTTACCTGGCCGGGGTCCTGCTCCCCCCCCCCGCCCGTCTCCCGCCGGCCCGTAATGCCGCCCTCATAGGTGGGCGGTGAAGGACGTCACCCGCCGCCTACGTCAGCATAGGGGGGCCGGCGCCCGGAGGCTGAAGGCCTAGGCGTTCAGCCTGCCGGGGGGGAAAGGGGGCGGAGCGAGCGTAGTGGGGCTGTTTCCCGCCCGCGCAGCCCCGGGAGTCGGGGGCATTAGTCCTCGCAAAGGGCCGGCTCTTGGACTCTCGGGGGGCAGGGCCCGGGGGGCTCAGGGACCCATGGCAGACGGGCCCCCAGGGGCGACGGCACGCCTCCGGGGCCCAGCGGCCCAGTCCGAGCCTGGTGGGACCCCCTAATCATCTCCTGGTGGGCCCCCAAACTAATCTCCCCTGGTGGGCCCCGAGAATCAACTCCCCCTGTTGGGCCCCCAAGAATCCCCGTCACTGATCCTTCCCGTAATGCTCCTCCCATGGCAGCACCATAGCACAGCTTTCATCAGCACAACACTGCCTTTGGGTCGGTGGTGGACCCTCTCTGGACCAGCTGAGGGCTTCATTTTCCTTCCAGGTGCAACACAGGAAACATTATATGTGTTTGGGCAAACTTGCTTACAGCATTTGAACAGAAAACCAGTGGAGGGTCATAGAGACAAAGAGGTTAAGAAGTTGTACATTTTATATGCTGAAATGGGTTTAAAAAATTTATCTTAATCAAAAATTAGGAAAAGTGTCTCTGGAGCATAAACTTCTGCTCTGACAGGCAATTGGGTAAAATGAGGTGATGAACATTCATGACCACTAAGTGAAGAGCTACCACAACGTATTGGGGTTTTCAGGAATCAACTAAAAGTGTTTGCTTTTCTTCCCCGAAGCAGCACCTCTCTTGTTGGCAGGCTGGGTCTGGTATTGCAGCTGAGTTACATTGCAGTAGATGGGGCTAAGCTGGAGAAACCTAAACCTGAGGACAGATGTGGTATTTTTTGGGGTAAAAAAAAAAGCAGCTGTCTAATCCTATACACCCTGTTTAAGTGCTATTTATGGAGCCCCTATATGTATCACATATGCATTAATAATGTACTCTACGTAATTTCCCTGAACCTTTGTACAACCCCACTGTAGGTGCGCCAGCTATAAAACTAATTGATTTATGGGCAGTTCTGTTTTTGTGCTATTGGTATGTGAATTAGACATCATGATATAGTATACACACTTCTACAGGATGAGAACACCTACCATGCCCATGGGGCTCCGAGCAGATCTGGGCAAACAGGTTGAAGTCATGTTCTGGTCACATGTGGAGAAGACATGTAGAGGCTTTTCATTTGTATGTAAACATCTGAAACGTATGGAAAATAAAAAACAATAAACTGATTGTATTTGTGCAATGCAAGAGAGCAGTGGCTATCAGGGAATGCTGGGAATTGTAGTTCTGCCACAGCTGCTGGAGCACAAGTTTGTGACTTCGGCTATATTGTATGAGGCCTCATAAGCTAGTTTCATAATGAGATTTGTGATGTCTGCTGGATTTACTAACACTATTGATGGCTGTAACGATGCCCGGTTGGCACAGACGACAACGAAACTTAGAAATAAAGAAAAACAGCAATACGAAGTACAGTGGGCTAGGAAAGTATTCAGAGCCCTTTAAATTGTTCACTCTTTGTTTCATTGCAGCCATTTGGTAAGATCCAAAAAGTTCATTTTTTTGCTCATTAATGTGCACTCTGCCCCCTCTCCCCCATCTTGAAAGGAAAAACCAGAAATGTAGATATTTTTGCAAATTTATTAAACAAAAAAACTGAAATATCACATGGTCATAAGTATTCAGACCCTTTGCTCAGTATTGAGTAGAAGCACCTTTTGAGCTAGTACAGTCATGAGTCTTCTTGGAATGATGCAACAAGTTCTCACACCTGGATTTGGGGATCCTCTGCCTCTTCCTTGCAGATCCTCTCCAGTTCCTCAGTTGGATGGTGAACGTTGTGGACGGCCATTTTCCTGTGTCCTCCAAGATCTCTATTGGGTTTAGGTCAGGGCTCTGCTGGCCGGTCAGGAATGGGCACAGAGTTGTTCTGAAGCCTCGCTTTGTTATTTTAGCTGTGTGCTTAGGGTCATTGTCTTGGGAAGAAGAACCTTCGGCCCATTGAGGTCCAGAGGTCTGAGGAGGTTTTCATCCAGATATCGTACTCAGCCGCATTCATCTTTCCTTCAATTGCAACCAGTCGTCCTGTCCATGTCCCCATAGAATGATGCTGCCACCACCATGTGTCACTGTTGGGATTGTATTGGGCAGGTGATGAGCAGTGCCTTGACTTTGTGGAACTTTGTCCCATCTCCCTCCTGCATCTCTGGAGCTCAGCCACAGTGATCTTGGGGTTCTTCTTTACCTCTCTCACCAAGGCTCTTCTCCCATGATTGTTTAGTTTGGCTGGACTGCCGGGTCGGGAAAGAGGTGTGGTCGTCCCAAACTTCTTCCATTTAAGGATTATGGACGCCACTGTGCTCTTAGGAACCTTGAGTGCTGCAGATATTCTTTTGTAACCTTGGCCAGATCTGTGCCTTGCAATTCTGTCTCTGAGCAACTTGGGCAGTTCCTTAGACCTCATGATTCTCATGTGCTCTGACATGCACTGTGAGCTGTGAGGCTTTACAGAGACAGGTGTGTGTCTTTCCTAATCAAGTCCAATCAGTTTAATAAAACACAGCTGGACTCCAATAAAGGAGTAGAACCATCTCAGGGAGGATCAGAAAGAAATGGACAGCATGTGAGTTAAATATGTGTCACAGCAAAGGGTCTGAATACTTATGACCATGTGATATTTCAGTTTTTCTTGTTTAATACATTTGCAAAAATTCAAGATGGGGTGCAGAATGGACATTAATGAGTAAAAAAATTTACTTTATTGATCTTACCAAATGGCTGCAATGAAAGAAAGAGTGAAAAAATGTAAAGGGGTCTGAATATTTTCCGTACCCACTGAATGTATCAAAAAACAAAATTGGGGGAGGGGACTTACTAATGGACAATGTACAGCAACGTGGATGATGAGAGCAGCATGGATGGAAATGCAAGGTAGATTACTTGAATACAGAAGCAAAACTCCAAATACACCTGACCCTAATAACTAACGTTCCCTAACTTGCTCCCCAAACCTGCCTAACACTACCCCTAAACCCCCAACACCCCGGTCCTTCCCCCCTCCAACCAAAACACCAACAAACTGGAAGACATAACCCCAAAAACGGACTGAATGCTTGACTCACAAGAACAATCAAATAAAAAAGTCATGCGGGCCCAGAAAATTTTGTGCATGCATTGTTCGGGAAAAATTTTTTCAACAGCTGAAATAAAAAGGGGCGACATGCTAATGGGGCTGGCCAGAATCTGGCGTTTTTTTCAGCCCTTTCACCTATTTATAATCAGGGCCACTCTAATTCGGGCACATTCGGCGCCCCGGCACTTTGTAATGCCCTGAGATCAGGGGTGTGCGGGAGGCATACCTACAACGCACGAAGCCCACTTTATAGCTTCAGTACTGCAGATCCAGCCTTTACTGCGGGAACAGGTAAGCACTTAAAAAAGGGGTTTACCTGAGCCTGAAGGGGGCGCTTTGTAGCTAAAAGCGAAAAAAAAATTATGACCCCATAAAACAGTTCATAGATTCGGGCGCATTCGCCTCTAATGTGCGCAAAAGAAACACCTTTTGGTTTAAAATCATACATTCCCCCCCAAAATGTCACAAAAAAACAGAAATTGTGCATAGAAACTCCAGATAAATAGTATCATACAGCTCCCAAATAAATACAGTTATAAAGCCCAGATAAATTGTGCATGCATGTTAAAAATATTGCAGACAACTCATAGATAAAAGGTGTCATAAATGAACAACAGATAAATGGTGTCGTACAGCTCCCAGGTGTATATTGATAGAAAACACTCAGACACAAAGTGCATGTAAAATTCAGATGAATAGTGCGTATAGTATCTGGATCAGTAGTATCATACAGTTCATAAATAGTGTCATAAGGTTCCCAGATGAATCATGCATACAGGCTTCAAATAAAGAGTGCATAGAGTGTCCTCTCTAGCCCTCATCTATTTTTTATATACGGTACCCAGATAAATGTTATGACCAGCATCCAAAACATTATACATGCGGTCCCCGAATTACACCGTTCCGACTTACATTTTCCCCTTTATTAAAAAACGAAGACTTATGGGCTGCTGGCACTTATAATTCCATTTCCACAGCAGATAGAAAGGTGGGGAATGACAATTCCAGCATGCACAGCACACATACTAAAAATGATGAAAACTTTTTAACAGGGCACAGACAGCAAAACAAATGTAAAAACCCTTCCTGCACTCCCCAAAACAAAAAACCCTTTTGTCGGGATTACTTTTAATAAATCTACCTGTTCTGACTTACATACAAATTCAACTTAAGAACAAACCTACGGTCCCCATCCCGTTCAAAACCCGGGGACTGCCTGTACATACATTGTAGAGAAACTTTATATCCTCAGAGGCAAATATTACCATACAAGCCCACCAAGAAATTCCTTCAGACCTTCAGCAGAGCTTTAACTAAGTAATGTTGCTACAGGACCTTATAAATTCTAATTATGCCTCCCCTTCATTGAGAAAACACTCACCGGGCCCCTTTATTAGGTACCCGTCCCAAATGCCGTTAAAACCCTTTAAATTTTTAATCACCAATCACAGGGGGCAACCATGCATTTAGCATTTAAATGGTTTAAGACAATCTCCTGCATTCAAAACCCAGCACCAGTAAAGGGGGAAGAAAGGTGATTTTTGGCCTTTAACGGGGGATGGTTGTTGGGCCAGAAGGGGTGGTCGGTATTCAAAACTGCGACTCCTGGGATTTTCACGCAAACCCTCCTAGGGTTTACAGAGAAAATTTCCCAAAAAGAAAAACACCAGGAGCGGGAGTCCTTGGGCGGAAATCCTTGTTATGCCCAAGGGCAAAGGGGAAAAGGGCAACTGGTTCGAGCGATAGAAAAGGGAACATGACTCAAATAGCCACCCTTACAACCAAGGTAGGCAGAAGAGCATCTCTGAACGCACGTACGGCAACTTTTGGCAGATTTCTACAGCAGCAGAAGACCACACTGGGGCCCCTCCTTTCAGCTAAGACAGGAAACGAGGCCCCAATTTTCCCAAGCCATCGAAATTGGACAGTAGAAGATTGGGAAAAAATTTCCTGGGCTCTGAGTCTCGATTTCTGCTGCGACATTTTGATTAGGGGCAAATTTGGCGTCAACAAAATAAAACATGGGTCCATCCTCCTTTATCAACGGGTTTTAGGCTTTTGGGGGGTGGCATGGGGGGGAAAATTTTTTGCACCTTTGGGCCCCTTGGTACCCAAATTGAGCATCGTTGCAACACCCTTTTGGAATCTATCCACAAGAATTGGCAGTTCTGAAGGCAAAAGGGGGGTCCAACCCTTACTAGCATGGTGTACCTAATAAAGTGGCCGGTGAGTGTATGTCAGAAATTCCTTATGACAAATAGCTATGATGGAAGGATAAGACTCAAATTGTATGGGAACGTAGCCTAATATGCATGAGGAATAAGCCTTTTAGGGGTTTCAATAAGTATAGTAGCATAGTAGATAGGGTTGGAAAGAGACAATTTAATCCAAGGATCAAGCTTGTTCCTTATTTCTCCCAGGAGACACAAGTCTGGCAATCTAAGCTCTTTCTATGCAACATACACTAATGCTTCAATGTTTGTGAACTCTTTAGAATTTTCTATATATCTGCATTAATTTAACCTCAAACAATCCTAATATACAAACCCCGCAAAAAGGTCCAAAAATTAGAAATTAACATTTTTTTTGTCAAAATTTATCAAATTCACCATATTTTGTTAAAAAGTATGTGAACCCCCCCTTTTTAGAGCGGGTCACGCGGGGGCAGCCCCGGAGGGGGGCCCCACAGACCTGGCGCGCCCGGGTCCGGCAGTTGAGGGGGAAGTTGGCGCGCTGTGCGGGATGTTTGGGGCACCGCGCGCAGAGTGGGGGTTTGGCCGCGGAATGCGCCGGGTTTACGCCGGAAGGGAGGGGGGGATATAAACCTCCGCCCCGCGCCGCAGGGAGCATTCCCGGGGCAGAGTAAAACGAGTAGTCCCCTTTTGGGTGCGGCTTAGCTATTAGGGGCATGGAGTCAGTTGATGGGCTCTTGAGCAGCTAGGAGAGCGCTGGAGACAGGGACATATGGTTTTCAGAGCAGGTGCAGGGACGTTGGGGGATGGGGGGGGCCTTACCTCCTCCCCACCGATGGTGTTCTTGGGGCCTCTACCCCCGACCCGCGCTAGACCCCCAACCGTCTGACCCGGGCGTTCCCCCCCAGGGCCCCGGGGGGCCGTCAAGCCCCTCAAAAGGGGCCCTTCGGGGGGGCCAATGGGAGGAGCGGGGTGGGGCTCGGGGAAAAGCCCCGCTCGGGCTTGGGGGGAATCAGAGAAGGCGGGCGGGTTTCCCCGTTTAGCACGGCAGGGGGGCTGCCACGGTTCTGGGGGGGCGGGGTTTCTGGAGGCTCCTGTCGACGTGGAGACGGGTGGTGCGGCGGCCGGGGGTTTTGGCGAAGCTCCGGTCCCGGGGGCCCCTCGCCAGACTTTGCAGAAAGGGTGGTCGTCAAACGGCTTCGGCCCGGGGGGGTCGTTATGGGGAGCGGGCGCGGATGTTTTGGTTCCCGGCGCCCGGGGTGCGGAGTGGATGGACGGCACCAATTTGGGTTTTGGGGATGAAGAAAAGCGATCGGGGATCACCCCCTCGCAACCCACGGTCAACTTTTCCCTTTTTGTGGGGGGGGCCAGGGGCAAGCGGGGTTCCCCGCGGGCGAGGGAGCATCGCCCGGGCGGAGGACGACTGGAAATTTTCCCCTTTAGGGGGTCGGTTGGGACGGCTTTGGCGGGATCACACTCCCCCTTTCAGCCCGGTGATTTAATGTTCCCATGTCTGTTTTTTATCCCCGGGTGGGGAAGGGGAAGGTTTTTAAAACCAGGCCCATTACGTATTCCCCCGGGGGCAGGGATTTTGGCAGGGTTTTGGGGGGAGTATTAAAGGGGTTTATGTCGCGGGTTTTCCCGGGGCCTAGGGGAAATGGGATCAGGTTTTCACCAGATTTTGCTTGGGGGGCTTTGAGGTCGGGTTGGGGGAAAACCCCCCCAGTTATGGAAAGGGGGGTCGCCCTGGGTTGGGGTTTGGGTCGGGTGAAACGGTGGGCATTCAGACGGGGTATGGAAAAAGGGGGATTTGTTGCGAAATGGGTAAAGGGGGAGGGGTGAGGGTTTTTTATGGTTTCGAGGGGCCCCCTGGGAGCACCCTTTGAAGAAAGAGGTGAGAGAAAAATAAGGCAGGACATACGATCGGATTTTTTTCTCTCCTCCCTTTTTTGGAAAAAATTTTTTTTGGGGAAAAGGGAAAAGGGGTGTAGTAAGAATGGGGAAGAGGAAAAGAAGAGGGGGCGGCTTTATACCGCAAACTTTTAGAAAAGGTTGCAGCCCTTTTTCAATCCTTTGGGCCCGTGGGGAAATTTGGGAAAAACTCCTTTAAAATTTTTCCGGGTTTTCTGTTTTTCATGGCCCAATTGGGGAACTTATAGGGTGTTTTGGGGGCCCCGGGTTTGGGTTCGATAAAAAGAGCAGTTTTCCCCGGGAACGGAAGGCGGGTTTGTTTCCCCCAAACGAAGGGGCCATAAAGAAAAAGGACTTTGGTCAAGGTTATGGCCCCCCCGGCGAGTATGGGGCCAACCTTCAAGGGGGGCCCGGAGGTTCCGGGCAGTAAAGGGGGAGCCGGTTTTCCCGTGTTGGCCCCGACTCAACAGGGGAGTAAAACCCGGTTCTGCTGGGGAATTCAAGGGCAGCCATGTAGAAAACCGGGGGGCATTTGTCGCTTTTAAAAACACATCTGTTTTGGCCTTCGGCGACCCCCACGGGGCACCAAAATTCTTCCGGGGAGGGAAAAAGGGGAAAGGGGCAGGCCCCTTCGGGAGGGGGAGACATAGGGGGGGGTGGGGGGGGGGGGGCCGGGGGGGGGGGAGGGAGGGGTGGGCCTTATCAAAAAGGTTAACCGGATCAGCTGGGGGCATCTTTGCTGCGGGGAAGGGGTTTCCCCTTTGGGTTTTAAAATTCCACCACCGGGAACATGAATGCCGTTTTAGTTGAAGAATTTAAAAATTTTGCTTTTGCTACATCCCGGGGGAAATTTTTGGAGAAGCTGGCGAAGGAGGTTCAGTTTTGGGGAGGGTGGGGGGTTCCTTTTGGAGTTTCCTTTTCAATTTTTGTTGGGCTCCCCCCTTTTGGGGTGGGTTTTTTTTTTTTTTAAGGGAACCCCAAAAAAAAATTTCGTTTTAAATTTACCACTTGTCGTTCCCAAAAAATTTTTTTTTAAATTTAAAAAAGGGGCGGGCCCCGCTTTGTGCTCGGTTTTGAAATACACGCTTCGATGGGGGCGGTTCACTGGGGTTTGGCGGTAAATTTTGGGGGCCCGATGGCTAAAAACAAAATTAGTCCCCTTTTAAAGGGTTTTTTACCGGGGGCATTCAGATAGTGTTTAGGGTTTTTTGGGGTGTTATTGGGGGGGAAATTTTTTTGCGGAAAAAGGGGTTTTGCCCATGGGGTCGGGCCTTTTCTTTTCTTAAATTTTTAGACGGGTTTTGGGTCCCTTTTTTGGGGGGGTGGTGAAGGGGGGGGCGTGTCCCGGGGGGTTTTATACATCATCCACTATTTGGATATTTTTTTTTGTGTTTTTGGGCCCCTGGGCTCCCGGGGGGGTTTTGGGCGGGTGCTTTTTGGCAAAAATGCAATGGGTTTTCGAGTCATTTTGGGGGCCCGGCTCCAGATAAGACGGGGGGCCCTTCAACCACGCTGAATTTTTTGGGGGGCCCGATAGATTCAGAGGGAATGGAATGCAGGTTGCCGGGGGAGAAGTTGGAGTTTTTTTGAAAGGGGTGTATAAAAGGGGTTTGGGGATTGAAGAAGTTTAAGTTAAAGTTGCAATCATTGTTTTGGAAAATTGAAAATTTTTTCCTGTCGGCATTATTTCCCCATGGGCAGGGGTTTTTTTTTTCGGGAGGGTTTTTGGGGCCACTTTTGGAGTGGTAAAGGGGGCCCCTTCCATTTAAACAGGGGTTTTAAAGTTGGAAAAAGAAAAAAACCTTAAGTATGGCAGTCCTTTTTTTTGGGACTACAAAGGGCGGGGTTTCCCTTATATTTTGGAAAGGGGGCCCTTGATAAAACACGGACCCCTTGAAATTTTTTTACGGGGGCGGCAGGTGGGGTAAAGGGGATTTGGGGGGTTTTCCAATGGAGAGTGGGGTGCCGGGCCCTATTTGGCCCCCAGCGGGTAGAGTCGGGTTTGGGGAGGAATCTTTCGCTGCTGACTCTTCCCCCCAATTGTACTTGCGGTGGGGGGTTTGGGGGGGAAAAAAATGCGGAATAAGAAAGTCAAGGGGGTTTCCCTTGCGATAATTTTGGGGGTGGGGCAAGGCCCATTTAACACCAGTCGGGTTTTCCCCCTTTCCCCCGTGGTCGATTTGCTTCGGGAAGGGGTAGTTCCTTTTGCTTTCCTGGGGGTGAACTTGTGGGTTTTTGGCGGTTTTACCATTTTCCCGGGGGGGCAGAACGACTTGGCTGACGCTCTAATCCCCCTTCCCAATTTGGGAAAACGGTTCCCCGGGCCCCGTCCCGGGGGGCCCGCGGGGCCCTCGGCTGGGGTGCCCCAAAAAAAACTTTGGGGTGTGGTTAAAGGACCACGAAACAATTATTCAGGGCGTCTGTAGCGAGGGGGGCGTGGGATTCGTAAATTTTCCCCGGGGGCTTTGTGGGAGTTTTTGGGTTTGGGGGGCCATTTGGGGCAGGAGGAGAGGGCATTTCCCCCTTTTGCTTGAAATTTTGGGGGATACAATTAAAAAAGGGGTTCGGTGTTTGAAGGTTTCTCGGTTTTTTTTCGGGGCTTGCCCTTTGGGTTTAAGGGGACGGGGTTTTTAGGGGTGTGACGAAGTCGTTTTGTGTCCCCCAGGCCCTTAAAAGGGGTTTAAGGGGGGCACTCCCCACGGAGGGAGGCGCCCGGGGGTTGGGTTTTATTGCTTTGGGAAAGGGTTGGGGGTCGGTAAAAGGGGGGTTTTGGGGTTCCCCGGTTTTGGGGGGGAAGGGGCTGTTTTTGGCTAAAACCTTTTCATTTGCGATCTTTGGAGCAATTTCGGGATTGGGAAATTTGTTTCTCCTATAAACGGGTGGGGGGTTGCCCCAATAAGATGTTCCCGCCTTCCCGGGAAGGGCGCGGTGGAAACTGTTTAAACAAAAATCAAAAAAAGGACCAAAGGGGGAGGGGTAAAGGGGGCCTTTGGGTATTGTCCCCAAAGGGGGAAGGAAAGTGCCCAGTGCGGTGTTTTGGGGGTTTAATACCCGGGGCAGGTGCCTTGGACAGCCCGCCCCTTTTTTTGGTACATTTAGGACGGGGCGGTTTTTGTCTCGGTTCCAATTTCCCGTCGGTTTTTCCGGCGTTGCTTTTCGGGGTTGGGGTTTTGGGCCCCTCCCAGTTCCCCCCTCCCACCTTTTTGTATCCGGGGGGGCCCCCGGACGGCTAGGCTTTTGGGTATTTCCCTTTTTAACTTTTAAAAGGGGAAAAAGGCAGGTGGGAGTCCCCCTTTGTTTCCGGCTTTTCATTCGGCCCCCACAAAACTCAAGCCCCCAAAGGGTTTTTTAAGGGGGGGGGTAGTTCGAGGCGGCAAAAGTTTTGGGGTTTTTTATTTTCCCAAAAAGGGGGGGGGTTTTGGTTTTTTTTTATTCTTAATTTACTTTTGGTTTTGTGTTGGCTGGGGATTCCCAAACGGGGGGTTTTTGGTTTGGATCTTTGGGGCACCACCTTATGCAAATTGGGGCGCAGCGAGCTGCGCTGCGAGCAAGCGGTCCCCCAGTTGGGCATCCCGAGGGGAAACGGCGACAGTCCGGGGGATCGGCAGGCGGGTATGGGTTGGGAAACCCGGTTTTTTTCGGAGTTCCAGGAGGGATGCCCAGTGGGGAAACCCACCACCGGAAGGCCCTGGAAAATTTTCCCCGGTGGGGGGAATGACTTGGGGGGCTTCTTTTTTTCCCCCCCATCAGAGAAAAGGGTTAGAGATATTAAATTCGATTTTTTTGCGGTTTTTGGAGGGATAAACCCGGTTTTGATAAAAGGTTTTTTGGTCCCGGGCATGGTAATTGGGGGTGGCGTGACGTCACCGGGTTCGGTCAATGGGGGTTAAAAACCCGGGGCCCGGGGTTTTTAAAAAAATTAATTTTACTGTCGCGCGTTTTGAAAAAACGCAACGGGGGGTTTGTGGGGCGGCACAGGGAACTGGAGAAACCCGGGGTTTGGGGTTTTTGGAAGGGGCGATTTGGGGTTTTACCTTAATGCCCCAGGGTTTTGGAAATTTTTTGGGCTTTAAAAAATTGGAAAAGGGGGGGTAAGAGAGCCCTTGGGGGTGGGGTTTGGGGGGGGGGATCAAAGGGGCCCTGATTTTGCTTGCTGGGGGCGGTTTGGGGGCCCCTTTGGGGTCAAAAGGAAAAAATTTTTGGGGGGGAGGGAAAGGGTTTCGGCTTGCTCCAATTGGGAAAATTTACCGGTCCCGGGAAGGTTTTTGGGGCCCCCGCCAAAGGGGATTTGGGGCCTTTTGGGGGGGAGGGGGAAAAGTGGTGAAAACCCCCTGAGGTGGGGTGGTGCCCTTGGGCTTTTTGGAAAAACTGAGGGTAAGTACGTTTTGGAGTATGGTCGCCATCTTGGTCGGGGGGTTAAAGGTAAAAACCCCCAAAGGAAACCAGCCCCAAAAGTTAACCGGGGCGAATGGGTAAAGGGGGGGGGTATTCCATTCATGGTTTTTAAATGTTTTTTTGAAATTTTATGGGTTTTTTAAAATGGCGCTGTGGGCCAAAACTCCAAGCTATTTCTCAAATCATTTTTTGGGGGACATGGTGGGTGAAAGGGCCGGGAGGGATAGGTGCTGCACAGGGTCAAAATTTGAATAACCCCTTGGCCTAAAAAACTGCATTTTAAAAAATGTCCAGTCATTTTTGATTAGTCCTGCACATTGGCCCATTCATCATTATTAAAAATTGTCTACCATTTTTGTTTTAGCTGCTCCCTTTGTGATCCGCACATGCGCAGACATCACCTTTCCTCTCAGGCAGCTCCAGCTACTGTCCCTCTCTTCCCCTCTTAAAAAACGGGTCCAAAACCCCCCCCAGCCCCCAGCTGACAAGTGTTCCCGGCCCCCCGGGGGGTCACTGTACTCCTTTCCTGTACCCTTAAAAAAAAAGTAAAACAATGGAAATACAAATTTTTTAAAAGATTAAATCAGGTTTGTGCATTTAAAAGGGAAAAAAAAAATTTTTACAAGGGTTTTTGGGTTTCCCGCAGGGGTCTGAAAACCCGTGACCCCCTTTTGCGGGAAAAGGAAAAACGTAACCACTCAATACATTAAGCTACTCAAAGATCTGTACATAAAAAGACTTTCTTTAACTAGAAGAGAAAGGGCCCGTTTAGTCCCTCCTGCTGGGGCAAAAATGATCTGGGAAAATTTAAAAAAAATCAAAACCCACCCCCTTCTGAACACACAACTGAAAAGGAAAAGAGGACATAAAATGCCCTTTGGGGGCAAAACCCCTTTAAGGGCCCCTTTCTGTCCCAAAATTTTTTCGCCTTAATTTTCCACACTGCTTCACACACTGACCAGGCCCCCCCCTTTCGGGGAATTAAAAACCCTTTTTTTTAAAGTCCACACCCCCCCTGATGAATGAATACAAATTTACTAGAAACTGTCCCAAAACAATAAAAAATTGGGGTGTAAAGCATGTTGGGGGAGTATTTTGGGCACACATTTTACCACATTCTGGCACAATTGCAAAAAAAAAATTGCCCCCAATGGGGTCTGACTGTGGATTGGGAAAGTCCCCAAAATCCTTAGAGATTGGGTTTTTTCCTTTTTTCCCGCCTGATAAGCGTTGACAAATTTCTGACTCCTCCCCAAATCCCCTATGTTTAAAAGCCACCCATACCCCTTCCACAAAACAAATTTTTTTTAACATCAGACTTTGATAAAAACCCTACTCTTTGGTGCTTTCACACAGTTCGTTTTTTTGGTGCTTTTTTTTTCCAGTTTTTGTTCAGGAAAATTAAGCATTAAAATTTCAAAGGGATTTCCGCACAAAAAAAGCATCAAAACGTACGAAAAAACGCACCAGGAAAACCCCCTGTAACGGCAGTGGGGAGTGGATCCCTGGCAGGAGAGGCAGGGGCGACACACAATTTGTGCTGTTTTCTATTGTAGAACCCGCCTTATTCGTTTCTCGGGCGGGGCAAGTAAAATTGCCGGTCCCTTACTTTGAAAACCCAGGAAGCAAGCTCTGTTAATACAGCCGACCGGGGGGCGAACAGAATGAAATGAGCTCTCACTATGAAATGCAAGGGGGAGGGGTCCGACCAGGACGAGACGTGTAAACAGAAAAAGGATCCTTTAATACAAGGGAGCTTTTCTTTAATGACATCCAATTGCACAGTTACTTGTTTTCATTGTCCCCTTATTCTGAAGACCATTCAATGAAATGATACAACCCTTTAACAAATAATGTGTTTGTCCTGCCATAGCTGTCCATGAGCATCAATTACTTCTATGGAAGCGCGTAAATTCTTAAATGAATAAGAAAAAGCTAAATTTGTTTACATGCTTTCATTAATTTCCTTAATTATAAAACCTAATTGTTTAAAGCCTCATGCCGCGCATACACACACATCCTTGAAAATAAAGTACAGGCAGTCCCCCCGGGTTTTCAACCGGGGTAGGACTTTAAATTGTTCTTTTAATTGAATTTTAGTAACTGGAACTTATAATTATTAAATTAACTCCACACAAAAGATTTTTTTTTTTTTTTAGTTGTGGATAGTGCAGGAAAGGGTTTTTTACATTTTTTTGCTGTCTTGCCCTTGTTAAAATATTTTTACCCCATTTTTACATTTTTGTCGCTATGGGATGCTGGAACTTTCGTTCCACACTACTATCTGCAGTGGAACATGGAACTACAAGTGCCAGCATGCCCCATAAGTCTCCGTTTATAACTAGGGGACAGATGTAAGTTGAAATGGTGTAAGCCGGGGACGGCCTGTGTAGTGATCTCTAAGCACAGGACTACTGGTATAAGGCTATATCTACACAGCATACCTTTACTGTCAGATTTTTAGCGGTTTCAGTATTCTGAATCTGCTGAAAATCCTTAGGTACCCTTGTGCTGCATAGACAGCAATTAAATTTTTTTTTACCGTCAGGGGTTAAAATCCAGCGGAATGTGCAACATATTGTATTTTCGACCGAATTCTGCTCAGATTTATCAATGGCAAATCCGAAAACCGAACGTGGCTTTTACGCAAATCTGCACCAAAAACCACGGTCCTGCCACAGTCCAGCAATGTCAAAATGCTGCCGGATTTTGGATGGCGTTTTGACATATGCTGTGTGGACTTGCACTAGACTTTGCATACTGTTTCCATTGCTCAGCCACATGCTGCTGCTCCAGCAAAACAACAGTTTACTCCTCCAGACTCCGACCTCTGTTTCTATACTGCAGTTTCTCATGGGCTCTTCAAGGTCACCTATATAAACCCCAAACAGTTCTCTCATATAGTGCCTAAGTGTCAGCACAGTACACGCTCTGTTCTGGCAACTGTAATCTGTGAACTCTTGTCTTAAAGGGGTTGTCTCACTACAAGGATTACTGTTTATATTAAAGCTCTTGCAAAAACAAGTCACTTTGCAATATGTGTCCAATAACAGTATCCTACCTATTCCTAGATATCCCCTCTTGTATGGGCTCACAGCTCCTCAGTCACTATAGTTTACAGCCTGTTCAATCTCCCCCTAATGGGCTCCACACTGGTTGCATACCGGGCCACGAGGGGTAGGCCAAGTAGGCGACCGCCTGGGGCGCCTACCCTGCCATCCCAAGGGGCGCGCAGGGCCCCGACCCCCCCCCGGGGCTCCAGGCCGCGCCAGGCCTGAAGCGCCGGCGTCCCTGTACCGCTCTGCGAGCAGAGAGCGAGCCCCCTGTTTCCGCAACAGTTCGGGCCCCGCCCCCGGGGGAAAGTGGATCCTCCGGTGACCGCGGGCCAAACGGGGGGCCCGCCGGTCCTCATAGGCTGGGGAAACCGCCGGGGCCCCGTGCGGCGCTCAGCGGCAGCGTCGCGATGAGGATTTCACGCGACGTCCCCTTCCTCGGGCCAAGCCGCAAGGCCTGCGCCCGGGGAGCTCCCGAGGAGCTGGGCGGGGGGGGGGGCCCGAGAGGAGCGCGCCCCCGGGCACGGGTAAGTATGAATTTTTTGTTTTTACCTGCCTGAAGCCCCTATAACCCCGCCTGTGCCCCCAACGCCTGCCTGGGGCCCCCATAAGCCTGCCTTTAGCCCCTATAAGCCTGCCTTAGCCCCATATTCCCTTGCCCCTAAAATGCCGTCCCCATAAACTCCTGTACCCAAAACCCCCTCCTTTTCCCCATAAGCCTGCCTGTAGCCCCATATGCCTCCCTGTACCCCTATATCCCTGCCTGTGGCCCCCAAAAGCCTGCCTTATCCCCCCAAAAAGCCTCCGGGCCCTATAACCCCTTGGCCCCCAACCCTCCCGGACCCCTATAAGCCTCCGTGCCCCAAAAGCCCCCTGTGGCCCCAAAAGCCTGCCGGCCCCCAAAATGCCGCCTGTACCCCCTATAAGCAACATGCCAACCCCCTTTTTGGGGGGGTCCCGCTTTTTGGGGGGCCCCCCCGCCCTCCCGGGGATTGGCATTCCCCCCCGCCGCAGGGGGCGGGGGTTTTTTAAAAATTTCCCCCGGGGCGCAAAGACGCTGGTGCCTACTCTTCCCCGCCGCCGGCCCGTCCTACAGGGGGGTGAAGGGGCCGCGGGGCCGCTCACCCCCCGGTCTCACGTGCGGGGGGGAGGCGGAGGGATGTTCCCTCCCCCCTTCTCCCCCTGTATTTCCGCGTCTGTGCCGCCTGCTACAGGTCAGGGGCGCGGGGAAGTGAGGGCCGCTGGGGGGGATGACCGGGGGCTCTCTCACTTCCCCCTGCCCGCGGGGGGGGAGATCGGGCAGGAGCTGGC
Organism: Phyllomedusa bahiana; assembly: GCA_025379985.1. Taxonomy (NCBI): domain Eukaryota; kingdom Metazoa; phylum Chordata; class Amphibia; order Anura; family Hylidae; genus Phyllomedusa; species Phyllomedusa bahiana. Next base: position 20,050 of record JAODAL010005264.1, read on the forward strand.
CGCGCTGCAGGACCCGGGTAAGGTGGTGGATTTTATTATTTTATTTTTATTAGCTTTGGGCTCGCCGGCTAACAAAGGGGAAAACACCTGGCAAAAAGGGGGGCATCACCTGGCAACAAGGGGGCACTACCTGGCAACAAAGGGGCACTACCGGGCAACAATGGGGCACTCCTTTTCAAAAAAGGGGGCACCCCCTGGCAAAAAGGGGGGGCACCCCGGCAACAGAGGGGCACACCTGCTAACAGAGGGGCACACCTGCAACAAGGGGGCACTACCGGCAAAAAAGGGGGGCACTACCGGCAAAAAAGGGGGCACTACCGGGCAACAATGGGGCACTACCGGCTAACAGATGGGCACCCCTGAAAACAAGGGGCACAACCCGGGGCAACAGGGGGCCCTCTACCTGCAAACAATGGGGCACTACCTGGCAAAAAATGGGGGCACTCCCTGCAACAAGGGGGCACACCGGGCAACAATGGGGGAAAACTACCTTCAACAATGGGGGGCACACTGGCAACAAGGGGCACCTCCCCCCTGGCTAACAAAGGGGGGGCACCTACCTGCTACAAAGGGGGGCATCTACCTGCTACAAATTTGGCTCTACCTGGCTAAGAGGGGGCATCACTTGCTAAAAGGGGGGCACTACCGGCTGAAGGGGCACTACCTTTTTTAAGGGGGCTACACCTGCTATAAGGGCATCTACCGGCTTCTTCCAAAGCGTTATGCAGTTAGGGGGGTTTGGTGTGGTTTTTTGAAGGGGCGTGCATACAACAAAGGGCCCGTGCCATGAAAATTTTTGCCGGGGCCGCTAGGGGGCCGCCCACTAAAACTCCTGCTTTTTCATTTTAAAAAAATTGCAACTATCCCATAAGCCTGCCTGTAGCTCAAAGCCTCCCGGGGCCCCCATATGCCCTGCCTGTGGCCCTAAAGCGCCTTAGCCCCATAACCTGCCTTGCCCCCAACGCCTGCCGTGGCCCATAACCCTGCCGTACCCAAAAGCCGCCTTGCCCCTATAACCTGCCTGTCCCCCCATCCCCCTCCGTACCCTATAACCTCCTGTCCCCCAAAAGCCTGCCGGGGCCCCCATATACTGCCTGGTCCAAAACCTCCTGTACCCTAAAACCTGCCTGGGCCCATAACCTGCCGTGGCCCAATCGCCTGGGGCCCCATAGCCTGCCTTAGCCCTATAAGCCTCCGGGCCCCCCAAACCTCCCTGGGGCCCCCATATGCTTGCCTGTGGGCCCTAAACCGGCCTGTGGCCCTAAAAACCCTCCTGACCCCCACTAAAACCTGCCTTAGCCCCATAACCTGCCTGAGCCACTATAACCTCCTGTACCCCTATAACCTGCCTGAAGGACCCATATAACCTGGGGAAAAAAGGGACTTTTTATACCTTAAATTTAAAATTTCTGGAAAAGTGGGATTCTAAGATATTTTCCCAAAAAATTTCAGGGGGCAGTATTGGGGCCCGGGGGCAACAGCATGAAGTGGAACCGGATGGAGAAGAAAAGGGGAAAGTGAACGACGCTGATCGAAAAGACGTCCCCGTGATCACTAAATGTAACGCAGGGAAAACCCTTATAGTCTGCAAATCCCACAACAACATATTACACATTGGCACGTATGGCGGGGGTATATGTCCGAGCCGTGCACATAGCACATTTGGGGCGCGTCGGGCAGGGCTGCAGGGATTATTTACCTTAAGGAAAATTTTTTGGGCCTTGGTTTTTTTTTGGGGGGTTTTTAGTAACAATCATTCGTCCGTAGATTTGGGTCCATTACGGGGATTTTTGGGGACTGTTATTTAGGGGGATTGCACTGTCTACGGAGGGGGGCAATTTTTAAAAAACAAAAATTTTTCAGGGTGATTCCATTGTGCAGGACTGCTGAGGAATTTGGGCGGGAGCTATGTGGATACGCAAAAATTAGTGACAGGACCGGCGCAGGGGAGAGGAATTGGGGGGGGGGCATTTTTTGGGAGCGAGGGGGGGGGCGCCATTGCTGTACTCGCCAGGCACTAAAAAGCCTTTTCCCGGGGGGCATAGCTACAACCTGTTCAATCTCTCCTATAGGGGCCACACGGGCTTAACTACAACCTTTCAATTCTCTTTAAAGGGTGCCAGCATGGGGCTATACTACAACCTGGCTTACTGCAGCCTAGTGGGAAACCAGCAAACAGCCCCGAATTCAAAGGAAAACCCCCAAAAAAACTGGGGAATGAACCAATAAACCTCTTTTAAACCCTTGTTGAATTCTATACCAAGACATCATCTGGTCCTAAACTGACCTGCAATTAGACTGCACTTATCTTACCATTACAGATCCTGTGTCCATGCCCCTACCATTCTTGGGTCAAAGTCTAATAGACCTGTTTTTTGTCTATGCCCCTGTCCTGTCCTGTTTCATCTTCCATGGTTAGTCCTCTCATTAAAAACCTATTTAGCTGTCAGAGAAGATTGAGGTTTCGTTTTTTTTTAAAATTTTTATTTTTTGACTATTATAAGGAGACAGAGGAAGGGAATAGAAGCAGCACCTGGGGGTGAACACTTGCTCAGCAGTGATGTGGGATTAAAAGGATACAGGAAGGAGTAAATACAGCACCTGGGGTTGAACACCGCTCACAGTGATTGGTGATTTAAAAGGATCAAGGGCGAGTAAATTTACAGCACCTGGGGTTAAAACCCTCACAGTGAGTGTGTGATTACTAAGGATACGAGGACAGAGGAATAAAAGCCCCGGTTTTAAAACTCCTCAGCAGTGATGTGTGTGATACTAAGGAGTACAGAAAACGGATAGAATGACAAACCGGGGTTGAACACTCCTCACAAATGAGTTTTTTGATTACTAAGGATACAAAGGACAAATAAATGACAGCCCTGGGGTTTTAAAACTCCTCAAAAGTGAGTGTGTGGATTTCTAAGGAGTACAGAGGGGGAGTAGAAAGACAACACCCGGGGTTGAACACTCGCCACAGTGACTGGGTTTTTTACTAGCAGGGAATAGATTAGACCTGGGCAAGGGGGCCCCGGGCCCCATCCGGCCCCCTCCGTCTCTGACCGCCCGCCCGCTTTCCCGCCGCCGTTCAGATTGGGGGCTGACCGGGGAAATACTGACTTGTTAGAGCAGCATTTGCTGAGGCAACGCTTTTGTGTAGCCTCCGGACCAAGCAGATAACCCCTAGTGGCCTTGGGGGGGGCTCCCCGGGGGGAAAAAAACCTGAACACGAGTGGTACCCTCGCCCCTTTTCCATCTCACGGGGGCCGCCATTACAGGGCCCAAAAAACTGCCTGTTTAGCACTATCTGCAGGAGACTGAGAGCTGGAAAATCGTAGGGAATATTTAGACTCTTTAACAGGGGCAGAAAGGGGAGCCAGAAAGGGGCAGCAGCCAAAAATTTTCCCAAAAGAAATTATGACAGGGGAGCACCCCCCAAAAAAACCATGACAGACAGCAAATCAGATTGGGACAGGGAGCATCCCAAAAAAACCCGGGGACGACAGGGCCCAAAAGGGGGGCCCGAAAAAAAAATGGGAAAAAAAAGGCAAAGTCCCAAAAGTCGACTAACAAAAAAAAAAAAGATTTAGCAAAAGCAGGGGTTTTTTTAAAAAGAATGGACTTTTAAATATTTTTTTACTAACCAAAGGTAAAGCGTGTGCTTATTTGTGGAGACAATAGCATTTTAAAGATTACAATTTGAATCGCCATAGAACAAACACGCAGAGAAAACAGGAACTTGACGAGGCAGACGGGCACGGCATCTAAGATTTGCTGGGAAAACTGAAAGGCCAGCAAGATTTTTTCAAACTTCACTCACCAGGATGCAGCCTCAGGGCAAGCTTTTTAAATCCCCCCAAAATTGCAAAAAAACATAACCAATCTCTGGGGGATTTTGTCAAAGAATTTTGGGGGACCCCTTTCCCCGCCTAATTTGTCGAGAAAAAAAAAAGCCTTTTTTTCAAATTTTGCCCCTCCCAGGCCCAACTGAAACAAGACGGGGTTTAAAAAATATTTCTGGGAATTTGGGGCTTCAGCGCAAAAAAAAGTGGATTTAAACTTTTTTTTTTTCCCCCTGGTCTGGACGAGAAACGTGATGTCCCTTAAAACAGCCCAAATTTTCCAGGGGTCTGGGGTCGGCAACCCCAAACCCCGACTCCGACGCCTAAAAATTTCCCCAAAAACCCCCGAAACCCCCCGACTCCCTTTATACACGGGGCATGTTTAAGTTATAAATTTACTGTAAATAAAATGGTTACATCAGGGTGTTTTCACTTAAAAAAAACAATAATCAAGCTATTTTGGTAGAACAGACATGACAAGCAAAAGGGAACAAGGGTTTTTAAACTTTTGAACATTTTTGGGGTAGGGAAAAAAAAAAAAAAAACGTAATTTTTTATCCAATTTGGGCCGGGACCAAATTTGGAATGTGGGGGAAAGATTTTGGGATCAGATTTTGGTCCCCAAAATCAGCTGAATCTGATCCCCAAACCCAAAGGATTCCCGCAGAGGGTGAACCAAAAGGTGATTTCCCAAATACCCAAAAAAAATAATTTCAAAATTTAACACTTTGATTTGTAGGGCAAAACTGGAACTAACAGAGGGTAAAAACTTGCAAGTTTACATTTTTGTTTTAAGATTGGAAAAAGACTATATAAAAAAATTAAAAGCAGCCCCATTTACAAAGCGTAGTTAGGGGGAGATAAGGAGCCTGAAAGCACAAATTCAAAAACATTTTTTACCCTTTGCTTGCCCCGGGATAAAATATAAAAAATGGAAAAACTTTAGGACACAAAAAAATTGTAAAAAAAGTTAAAAAAACCCCCAGGAACATTTGTGGAGTCCTGAATTTGTTCTGAAAATTTAAATAAACCCTCCATCAAACCTGCAAACATGACCTCACAAAACTGATCCATTATTTCCCAGGCTAGAAAAACGGCCCCCTCTACACTAACGGGGGTTTGGGGGGAAAATTAAATTTCCAAAGGGGCAACATCCCTAACAATTTTCAGGGGAAAAAGGAAATTGGGCCCCAGCCACAGTCAGTTTTTATGAATAATTGAATCTCCTTCTTTGAAAACAGGTGAAAAATTTTTCTGAAATCTGGGTTTTCCCCCGGGGGCAAATCTTTTCCCCGGGGCAGGCGCTTTGCCCGCTCCATGGGCAACAATTACACTCCCCCAATGTGATGAGGCTGAAAATATGGAGCATTTGCACCTGCCGGGAAACCCCAAATTTTCCCCTTTTTCTTCTTTTGCATCGAGCCAAATGGGGCCAATTTAAATTTAAAAAATTTTGGGGGTCGGGGGTCGGTCCATTTTTTGACAACTCCCGGGGCTCCCGCAAAATAGGCACTGACTCCCAAATTTCCCACTCCACAGGCCCCCGCCAAATTACTTATCTTTGGGACGTGGGGGAAAAACCGAAAAACTTTGAGATGAAATTTAGGAATGGAACTATGCGATCAATTAAAGGTACCACGACGGGGGAGTGATCTTTTTCACTGAATTTAAAAGCTCCAAGGACAAACTGGGATAAAATTGAAAAAATTAAAAGCGTTAAAAACCGATTTGGGTGTCCCAAATCGAAAAGGGGAAAAAATTTTGGACTTTTGAACGGATGCAAAAATAAAGTGACTGAAATAAAACCCCGGAACAAAATTGATATTTTGCATTGCATTATTCACCAGGAAGTGCTTCAAGTCGGTTTTTTTAAAAAAAAGCCAAAGTTGTTTGATTTTTGTTACTGAGATGGTTTAATTTTATCAGGGCAAGAGCAATTTTAAACAAGACAATTTGTTGGGACGGGTTGGGGGAGCATGAAAAGAACCCTAGTGACAAAAGGGTACTTTTTCAGCTGGAGATGGCCAGTCTTGGAAAAAAGGGTTAAAAAAAGTATTGGGGCCCCCGAAGCGCAATTCAGGGGGTTTTTTAGGGGAAAGAAAGGCCCCAAAACATTTCCCGAGGTTTTTCCGACACGCCCCTGGAAAGGCAAAATCTGGCCTTGCTGCGATGTGACTACACTAAAGGGAAAGAACTAAAACCCCAAACTGCAAGCCAAAAGGGCCCCTTTTTACAAGGAAAAAAGGGGTTCCCCTTGGGACAGCTTTCCCTGAGAAAGTTGAATTTTTTTTTCTAGCCAATTGAATGGGAAAATTCCCCACTCACATGCCAACACTTTAAAGAAAATCGGGACCATCAGGGGATCACCTCGACAATTTTTCATCCAAGTTTTTCGGGAATACATAAAAATTTTTCCCGAAATTTTGAAGAAATTCCAAAACAGTTGAGAGTGAAATGCCCCAATTTTCTTTTCCTTTAACCCTGCAGTGTGGAAAAATGCCAAACCCCGTAAAAACCAGCTTGAACCCCATTTTATCTGCAGGGTGAAAAATCTACTGGCAGAAACGTTTTAAATCAGTATCATAGCTTTGGGGTTTTTTTCTTTCTCAAAGAGGGAAAAAGTTTCCCCCCAAAAGGAGGGGATCAAGAGGAATAATTTTTCTTTGGAACTACCTACAAAGTGGGAAAAAACTTTTTTCATGATGAAGTTTTAAAAAACCAGTACAGATCCTCGTCAAATGGAAAGATCACTTGGGGCGCTGTCCTCACAAATCCACCTCAGATATTAACCCCCGACTTCCCAAAGCACTTTTTTCCCCCGGGGCCCCAAAAAAGGGGGAGATTTCCCCCTCATTTTTACAAATTTTTATTTTTTAATTTTTTTTTTAAACCCTTCTTTTTTTAAGTTAAAAAGGGATTCTTTGGGCTTTGAAAAATCTTGCTATTTTAAGGGAATATGTGATTTAGTTTATTTAAAAACTGTAAAAATTGGGAAAAATTTTTTCCCAAAATAAAAATCACAATTTTTATTAAAGTTTATCCCTTTTATCATTTAAAATGATGTTTTCCCCCATATTTTTTCATTTCATTTTATTGGTTTACCTTACTGTTTTTTTTTATGAAGGGATAGTAATTTTACAAAAAATACAGTTTGGGTAAAACTAGTTAAAACTATATATCCGGCCCTCAAAACCATCCGAATTTCTCATGCGGCCCCTTGGGAAAATTAATTGCCCACCCCGGAATAGACTGGCAGAACTGCCTGAGAGAGAGGTGAGGCTGAGCAGTCGGCCAACTGGGGACTTCGTCACGGTCGATCCCCTGGACGCGATTAACACTATGGAACTGAGGGACGCTAAAAAAAAACAGAAAAACCCAAACAAATACACAATCCTAGGGGACAAATACACTAAAATAAAACCCTTTTAATAAAATGAAAAAAAAATAGCAGCAAAAAAGCAAGTAATCCCCCGTAAAGGGGGGGCCCCAACGGGAAAAAACCCTCCCCAAATACTATAATATATCTAGAAAAACACGGGAAAAAAAAAGAAAAAAAAAAAAAAGACGAAAAAAGGACAAAATTCAAATTATAACAGGAGGACACACCAAACAAAACTACACACCAAACACTTAGACCAACAATAACACTATTCCCTTATTCCTCCACGCGTTTCCCACTTAAAATGGGTTTTATCAGGGAGACATTTATAAATACAAAAAATATTAATGCTTAGTCCCTTAATCAGTTTCAATAGCCAAAAACAGGTGCCCCGGATTTTTAGTACGTTAAAGGGTTCACCTCCGCTGTCCCCATATTATGGCAACGTTGATGCTTTCATCACGTGGGGTGCCTGGTTTATCGCGCGGCGCACTGGGTTTAATTCCGACGCTATCTCTTACCCCGCGCCGCTATTACTCTGGGGGCCCTATGTCAATGGGAAGCGCTTTTTTTCTTTTTTTTGGGGGACGCATAATAAGGGGCCTGTTTGAATTTCCGGCTTTGTCCTTTTTCCCCGTCGACAATCTTATCCTGCGTAAAATTTCCAATCATCCAGGGTCCGGGGACCTTTTTTGGCTATTTTACTTTTTTAAGGGACGTAAGCATTCATAATTTTTTTACTTCATATAATGTACTCCCTGGAAAACCCCCATTATATTGGGAGAAAAGCGCGGAGGGTAATGGGGGAAAAGTTATATTTTGGTTTAATTTTTTGGTGTTGTAGTATATTGTTGGTGTGTCCTCACTGTTATAATTTGAATTTTGTCACTTTTTACGTCCTTCTTTTTTCTTTTTGTCCTGTGTTTTGCTAGATAATATTATAGTATATAGGTAGGGTGTTCCTGTGTGGGGCCGCCCCTTTAGGGGCGATTACTCTGCTTTTTTGCTGCTATTTTTAATCGATATTATTAAAGGTTATATTTTAGTGTATTTGTACCCCTAGGCATTGTGTATTTTGTTAGTGGTTTTTCTCTAAATTGTTGTTCAATGCCGGGTAATTGTATCTGGAGGCTTTTTTCTCTTTGCCTCACATTCTTATAAGAGATTGTGGTTTCTTAAAACAAAACAGTGCAGAATTTTTAATAATGATAAATGGGGAAAATGTTTATTATTTAATTTGCAAGCCTCTCGCATCAATTTTACTTTGTGGTAAACCCCCTTTAAACGTGGACGCCCCTTAAACTCTTTATCCACATTTGACTGAAATTTAAGTCGTAATCTCGTTAAAAGTTCATTCACTCAGCTTGCTGTATACCCAGCCAGCAGGTAATTACAGTTGGGACCTGGCACTAACATTCAGGATTGGAGCTAACACAAATTCCAGCCATTTAACAACTTTGCCGGTAAAGGTGACCACAGTATCTGAATGATTATAAAATGGGGCTGCAGTCCTCTGTGGTCCCTGATCGCCCTCCTCCCCACAATTGTCATGGTAGACAGGGGCCTAATGAAGGCCTCCTTGGCTGTCATATTGAAATGCTATTCTGCAAAATTGTTGAATTGTAGAATTCTCTGGTCCATAAATGTAAATTTAAAAAGTAAAAAAAAAGTTTTTATTTTGTTTAATAGTAAAACATAACGAAAACACTACAAATTTGGTATTACTGGAAAGGTACTAACCAGCGGAATAAAGATAACCCGTCATTTACATAGCAAATTGAACTCCATAACCCACCAAAACTGACGCAATTGTATTTTTTTCATGTTTCACTCCACAAACTGGTTTTTTTTTTTTGTATTCCAAAAAAATTGTAGATACGTGTTTCAACAGTTCAGTGTTTTCATTACTTCTAATTCAGCAAATAAAATGCTGTGACTGTGTATGATGGACAGGGCTATATAGTGCTGCATTAGGTCACAATGACATCAGGACACAATATTTTCATTACAAAATAGTCTTTCCTGGGACATTGTATGTTGATTGTGGTTTCAAGATACAATGTCCCAGACACTGCTGATCTGTGGCTCATGTGATTGGTGGAAGGTCCAACCAATTATCACGAATATTTTACTTATAAAACCGCTGTATTAGTGAGGTGCATGCAGTGATTAGGGGTCTATAGCTCCTCTCTACAGTACAGTGCGGTACTACATGTCCTGTCCTGCTCTTACATGTATTAGTGAGGTACATGCAGTGATTGGTGGTCTAGTAGCGCCCTCTCTAACATACAGTGCAGTACTACATGTCCTGTAACTGCTCTTACATGTATAGTGGGTGTAATGCAGTGATTAGGTCTATAGCACCTCTCTCAGAACAGTGCAGTACTACATGTTCCTTTACTGCTCTTTCATGTATTTATGAGGTGTATGCAGTGATTGGTGGTCTAGTAGCGCCTCTGTACAGTACAGTGCATTAGTACTGACATGCCTGTATCTGCTTCTTACATGTCATTAGTGAGGTCATTGCAGTGATTGTGACAGTACAATAGCAGCCTCTTCTATCTCATGTATCATGTGGCGGTACTAACATGTCCGAATATCTTGACTCTTAAACATGTATTAGTGATGTGCATGCAGTGATTGACAGTCTATAGCGTCCTCTCTAGCAGTACAGTGCGGTACTACATGTCCTGTACTGCTCTTATTGTATTAGTGAGTGCATGCAGTGATTGATCGGTCTATAGCGCCTCTCTACAGTACAGTGCGGTACTACATGTCCTGTACTGCTCTTACATGTATTAGTGAGGTGCATGCAGTGATTGGTGGTCTATAGCGCCTCTCTACAGTACAGTGCAGTACTACATGTCCTGTACTGCTCTTACATGTATTAGTGAGGTGCATGCAGTGATTAGCTCTTTGAAACCCGTTACCAGTTACCCGTAGAATTATGGTCTCAACATACAATGGTCATGCCAGGACCAATTAATATTGTACATGAGGAGTACTGCATACAAATACCCAGTTTGAGAACATTGTCTTTATCAATTAATCACAGGTCATGAAATAGTAACATTCACAATCTAAAGGTCTTTAAACACACTGTGGTCTTGCACAGGCCATAGACCTGTGTGACATAGGCATTCCTTACTCACAGGAAATCTGTAAAATTCTTAAATAAGCTTTAAATGTGAATGGAGAAGAACAAATAAACTAGTGCAAAATAAATAACCCAAAGTGCAACAGAATTCCTGATAAGCAGCATCAATGGGAGCTAATATGTCCCGAAATATCAGACACATGTACATTTATCTCAAGGAATGCAACATACAATTTGCTGCCATCACTTTAAAGGGGTTTTACCAAGAAGTAAGTTCCTTCCCTAACAGGCTGATACTCCCCTCTTTAGGCTTGAAAAAAGGGACATTGTGTTTCTGTGAAGAACCTCCTCTGTGATGTCGTCGCTCCACCTCCCAGGCACGCTCCGGATATTCGGTCTCCGAAGTTGAGTAAACCGTGTTTGGCTAATCAACAGAGGATAACTGTATTGTGCACAGGAGAGAAGATAAGCTCCGAGCAGGCAGGTTCTTTCATTTGTTCATAAACTGATGTGGGGGGGAGGGGGGCTGAACAGGGAGCCTCTGCGTGTTTACTCAGATAATTACATTACAACCAGTGGATTCTCTATACAGCAGACACAGGATCTTTTCTCCCCAGTCCCTTCAAAGCTCGTTCATGTGCCCTGCCAAAAGATAAGAAATGCAAACAACGCAAGCGCGGCCAGATCAGCTCCTGTCAGCTCTTGGTCGTGTCTAATGTAAACTGTCAGGAAACTAAGGGCATGTAAGGAAGGCTGTAGCTCTCACAGGCTTCACTTTTTTTAATGACATATATGTAGAAAAGTGATTAAATACCCATTTTGGAGGATCCCACGTCAACATTAGATCATCGCGAAACCCCTTTAACTTTATTTGGAGGAGGCTTTTATTTTTCTCTGAGCATTGAGAAGGAAACATCTCTCCTTGAGGAGAGCACCTAATAGGTGTGTAGAGTTTTGAATTGCCTTTTTGCCCTCTACTAAGCATCTGCATATCACAAGGCCGTGTGGGAAATTGTGAGGCTTGTGTTTTTGTAAAATTGATTATCTCGCAGGGTTTGACACGCACCAGACTCTCAGGTTTTTTCTGCATGAATATCAGGTTAAAGGAATTTGCTATCATTTTTTGCAGTGACACAGGATTGTGTGTAGCGACAGTAGAATTTCCCGGAGGTCACCACACAAGGTAACACTCATTGGTCGTAGCAATGAGATTAATGGTCGGTTTTCTGCTGTTTCCTCTTTCCGCTCTGACATAACCGGTCTGATGAATCATGTTTTCTGTGATGTTATGTGGATTGTCAGATGTGTGAGCGTCACTGTATGTAAGTATGTTAATGATCTCTTTTTCCAAAAGGAAGAAAATTGTCCCCACAGCCTCCTACAGGAGATAGTTTCCCTATAAGCTAAAAGGGTTGTCCGCCTCTTTCAAAAGTAATTTAACTCCTTAACGACCGCCCACCGATTGTAGACGTCTCCGCAGAAAGAGGATTTTGCGACTGCCAGCGCTGTAAGGCCCGGTTCACACGGCTTATTCAAGCCGTAATTGCGAGCCGGATTGCGCTCGCAATTCCGTCTTGAATAAGGGGCGGGTGCGGGGGCGCGGCCCGCCGGCCCCATAGACTTCCATTATCCACGGCGCGTTTTGCGCCTGGATAATGTGCATGTCACTTTCTCCCCCGGCAGCGGATTCGCCGAGCGGGGAGGAGCGACGGAATCCACTGTTCTCTATGAGAGCGGTGGATTACCGTAATTACTGCGACGGATTGGCGGCGTACTGCAGCGCAAATCCAGCGCGCAAATCCGGCGAAATAAGCCGTGTGAACGGCGCCTAACTGTAGCTAAGGCCGCGTCCCCGCGGCACAGAACAAATACCAGTTGGATTATCCGGACGGTATTTGTCTTGTTTTCGTGCTGTGCACACGGCCGCAGGGGGGCGGCTTTTCTCTGCGATTAGCCCTCTCTCTTCACATTCACTTGTTCAGATTCTGTCCGAAAACCGGATGGAAGAATGAGCAAGTACAATGTTTTTCGGGCGGCCGGCGGTCTTAAAAACCACCAGGCGTAAAAGCCGTGCAGTGGGGACTGCTGCACGGGTTTTCCATAGCGACCTGTTTAAAAGTTTGCGGCCGGTTTTTCAGACGGTTTGCAAAACCGTAAACCGTCTGAAAAACCGGCCGCAAACCGGTGCCGTGGGGACAATGCCTAAGAGTTCATTTCCTACAGCAGTCTCTGTAAGTAGGGGTGCCAATAGGGCAGTACGGGCAGTACTCCGGTCGGGGGCCCTAATCAAAAATGGGCCCAGTGATATATAAAAAAAATAGGAACTAGTAATGGGTGGGGGTCCCATTTGATTTCGCTGTATGGGGCCCTGAAACAGTTAATAGATGACTGATGGCAGCCTTGTCTGTAAGTGCCTGGGAGCAGAGGAAGCTTCCGATGGCGTTTAACCCCTTTAGTGCTGCAGTCCGTGACCATAACCAAAGGGCCTTCCCCTGCTCTGTTGGGTGATCGGGACTTCTGGTGACCTGATGGAGCCCGGGAAACGTCTGTACAGCAGTCCTTGGGACCTAGAGTAGCCCCAGGGCTGTTTGTAAAGGAAGACTGCTCTCAGGGCACACTATCTGCTGCCCTGACTGCAGCCTGTGTTATACTGACACAGATTACAATGTATTAGCATATTCATGTATGCTTATACATTACCTAGTGTTAACCAAAATTGTAAAATAGTTATTCCTTCATGGAATAAAAAAAAAGTAGAAAACATAAAAAAGTAGGGAAAAATAAATAAAAATAAATATTTAATAAAAAATGAGTGTGCATACATTACACAAAAAAACAGAATTCATCTAACAGGTTATTTAGTGTGAAATGTAAATGGTGTAAAAACATAATTTTAAAAAAAATGTAAAAAATTCTGCAGTAATTTATATGTAAACTCAAACTATGCCTCCAAAAAGTACAACTTCTCCCGCATAAAATAAGTCTTCATACAACTGCATCACTAAAAAAATGTAAAAAAAAAAATTTGCTGGACATTTTCAGGCCTGGCGCTTAAGAGGTTAAATAGCTTCCGGGCCCCAAATAAAATTTCAAAAAAGTTATCACTTCACTTCTGAGCTGTGATGTAAATTAGTGGCACGTGATTGGCTGCAGCAGAGATGTCTCTTTAATGGGACAGACATTGACATTCCTGGGGAGCATTGCCTAAAAACTCCCTGTGCCAGGTTTGAAGTCTCTGCAAGGAAAATTATTATCCCCCCCCCCGTGACAGAGCAGCAGGATGCAGTATGGGAAAAGACAAGCCACCAGTGTTATGCTCTTGTCAATATTCTGCTGTGAAACCTTGGGTCTCGGCATCATGCGGATTTGTGTTACACTTTGGATTTGAGTCATGGTTAAACTCAAAAATCAATGATTCGACTTTGGTTGACCTGAACCGAATTTTGGTGGAATTTGCGGAAAAATCTTCTCTAATCCCAATCAACCCTAAATTGAGGTTGGAATTAGGGTTCAAATTCTAGTTTGGTTTAGAGTCCAAATTAGGTCTAAGGTTAGAGTTAAGTTTAGGGTTGAAATTAGGTTAGTGAGAGATAAGAGTAAAGGTTAGAGGGAGGGTTAGAGTTGGAATTTTAATTAGAGATGGGGTTGGAGTTAGAGTGAGAATTCCAGTTTGGTTTAGGAACGGAGTTTTAGTTAGAGTTGGGTTTAGGGTTAGGATTAGAGTTAGGGTTAAAGTTGAAGTTTTAGTTAAAGTTGGGGTTGTTGTTAGGATTAGGGTTGGGGTGAGAGTTTTAGTTAGAGTTGAGACTGAAGTTAGGGTTGGCTTCAGAGTTAGGTTGGAGTTAGAGTGAATATTGTAGCTTGGTTTAGGATTAGGGTTACAGTTTTAGTTAGAGTTGGGGTTGGACTAAGGATTGGGTTTAGGGTTAGGATTAGAGTTGATGTTAGGATTGAGTTTAGGTTAATGGTTAGAATTTGGCGGCTGTAGGTGCTTTCCGGCATTCAGGTTTGGGATATCACCTTGACAAGTTCAGCCAAACTGCTCTCAAATTGAATGTACGTTACTTTGACACATGCCACCTACTTAAATATTGTACAGACAAGTCCACCCCCCCCCCCCCCTCACCGGCAGCGAAATTCCCTAATTGCAGCTGCCCTCTTCCAGCAGAATAATGCCCGTCGCACTGCATAAATTGTTCAGGAATGATTTGAGGAACATGACAAAGTGAAAGGTGGTAACTTGAGCTTCTAATTACCCAGATCACAATCCAGTTGAAAGTACTGGAAAAAGAGGTCTGATTTAGTGTATGTTGGCCTGTAACGACCAGTGTGCACTGACACCGTGGAAGCCGGGGGCTTGGGGTGGATCCTCTGGGCCACCGCGAGCGTAGATGGTGTATTGCAGACCACGCCAGAGAGCGGAGACTAATGATCCCCCGGTCTTCACTGGAGCCCGCCGAAAGGCCGGAAGGACTTCGCAGTGGGGAATCCCCGGGTCGCTACCCCTGACATGGCTACTCAAGGTGACAGCTGACTTGCAGGACAAGGACACCGGGTGCTGGCAGAGATGACGGGTGATGAGATGACAGATAATGGCGGCCTAGACAAGTTAGCAGGAAGGTACAAACAGGCAAAATGGCAGGTACAGCAGAACAGAGGCACAGGAACAGCAACTTGGAGACAGCGGGGTTAACCAAAGACTGGAAGCTGGTCCCAGGCAGGTAGCTGACAGGCAAGATAGAGCAGAAACAGGAATACTGGTATCAGACTGGCAGGTAACAGCAGGCTAAACAGATAACAGGCTGACAGGATAAACATAGGTAGCAAACAGGAATAATGGCAGGACCAGAAACCAGCGGTCAGGCACTCAGGTGGACAATCATGAACTAACCAGGGACAGAGGAAGGAAGTCCTTTAAATCACAGGAGGTCGTAGGTCATTGGACTGGAAAAGGGGACACTGTCCCTTTAAATCCAGGCCAGCGAGCGCCCGTTGTAAGGAGCGTGTGCAGACCCAGACTGGAACAAGAACAGGTGAGTAGCAGCAATAACAAGAGACAAAGCAACAGGTATAGAAACCGGGGACATAAACAGACATCGCCGTGGCGTGAATGGAAACAGGACAGAAGCAGGAACCCAGGCTGTCCATGGTCCGGAACGAGGGCTGTGGCAGGGACTGACATGGCTGCACATCATAACTTATAGGTTGTAAAGGATCTGCTGCTCATACCCTGTGCAAGATACCACAGGACACCTTCAGAGGTGGAGTCCATATCTTGATTGGTGATAGCATCATAGGGACCTACACAATATTGGCTAGATGTTTTAATGTTATGGCTGATTGGTGTATATATATATATACTAGTACATTAGCCTATGTACTAAGCATGCCCTAACAGTAGGAAATAGGGTCAGACGGAGCCCTTAACTTTGGGATGCATACAAGGTGTGGGTTCCAATATCCCCATCCCCAGTCACTCGCTTTCTTTGCTGTAATCACTGTTGATATCCACTGTCAGAGCAGCGCCGTGGTTCTGTGTCATAAACGTTATCCTGCTCCGGATCATGCGGGCACTGAGAGCAGCTATGCTCATCACGATACGACTACTTCCTGCTGCTCATGACAATCATTCTCATCATCTGCTGGAACGTATTTAACCAACATTTCCATATCAGATAAACGGACCAGGAAGCGGCGAATATTCAAATCCAACAAAATAAAATGTCTCCGGTATCATTCTGTGCTGCACCTACACCACCTATAAGCTCTGGATATACAATGTTAATCATACGTTCCAACTACAGGGGATCTCTGAACATCACTTTATTGTTGGTCCTTGCAATGTTTCCTGCAAATGTTACATATTGAAGACTTTTTATTGGCACACTGGTAATATTATATTCTTAAAGGGGTTTTGCTACGAAGTAAAATAGATGCGGGGAGCTTGCAAAGGAAATAATAAACATTTTCACCGTTCATCATAATTAAAAATTCTGTACCAGTTTTTTTTTTTTAGCTACTACCTTAGTGATTCATAGTGTACAGCTCATTTCCAGGGGATACGACCAGGGATGAGAGCTCCTCAGTCCTGGCCGCACATGCTCAGACATCTCCTCTCCTCTCAGGCAGCTACTGTCAGTCTCTTCCCTGCTTAGTAATCACACACAATCACTGCTGAGCGAGTGTTCAACCCCAGGTGCTGTCATTTTACTCCTGTCCTCTGTACTCCTTAGCAATCACACACACTCACTGCTGAGCGAGTGTTAAAAACCCCAGGTTGGCCCATTCTAACTCCTTCCTCTGTACTCCTTATAACCCACAACAGTCACTGCTGGAGCGAGTGTTCAAACCCCAGGAGCTGTCATTTTACTCCTTCCCTCTGTACTCCTTAGTAATCCACACACAGTCACGCTGAGCGAGTTTTTCAACCCCAGGTGCTGTCATTTTACTCTTGTCCTCTGAAACTCCTTAGAAATCACACACACTCCACTGCTGAGCGAGTGTTTCAACCCCAGGTGCGTCATTCTACTCCTGTCCTCTGTACTCATTAGTAATCACACACACTCACTGCTGAGCGAGTGTTCAACCCCAGGTGCTGTCATTCTACTTCTGTCCTCTGTACTCGTTAGTAATTACCGTACAGTACAAAGAAATAAAACTAAAACTCAATCAGGTAAGTGCACTGAGACAAAATAAAATCCATGTTTGGATCCTGCAGGGATTTTATCCTAGTACCACTATGTTGGAACGCAAAAGTTCTAACCACTCAGCTACACTGTAGCTACTCGCAGCTCTTTACATAAAACAGTCCTTTGTTTGACCAGAGTGAGCACAATGTGGGGAAAGGCATGGTGATGTCAAGCCTAATAGGTCACAAGATATGCAGATCAAACAAATTACACATGCTCCCTTTTGAGCACACTGAAAGCTGAAGCAGGACAAAGCAGGTATGAAATGCCTTTGTGACAAACCCCCTTTAACAGATCTCACATGGTCCCACAACACCTTGGAGCAGAATTCTTTTGTGCATAGTGAGGCGACGTTAGGACTGTCCCCACACCCACTCCAGGAAGTTCTACTAAAGCAAACTCCGGGACCTGCAGCTATGCTTCAATAGTCCCCTTTTTTGTGAGGCCTATTTTTTTTTCATCATGTTCGTTTTTTTCCTTCCCGCATTCCCAGAGCCAAAGCTTTTGAACAAGATGTTCTTTCTAATGGTGTCATCCATATCACCATAGAACATACTGGGAAACCACAAAAAAAATATTCTAAGTGGGGCAAAATGTGAAAAAAACGCACTTGTGCCTTGGTTACAGGAGTTTAGTTTTTACGGCATTAAATCTTCGGTATAAATGATGTGTTCTCTCTATTTTACAGGTTGATACCAAATGGACAATACCAAATATGTAGGGTTTCTGTTATGTTTTGGTCCTGTAAAAAATTCCAAACATTTTCTATTTTTCGAACTTTTGCCATTCTCTGCGACCAGAACTTCTATCTACAGACTGGAGTGAGGGGGCATTTTTTTGCGACCTGAAGTGCACTTTTTATTGCTAAAAGTTTGAGATAGATGCAACTTTTTTGATCACTTTCTATCCAATTTTTAGGGGATGTGAAATGACCAAAGAAACCTCAATTTTGGCGTTTGCATTTTTCTCCTTCTATTGTGTTCGGCGTATGGGACAAATCATGTTATATTTCAATAAGACTTTTAAGGACGCGGCGATACTAATTATGTGTAACTTTTTATTTTATGCTTTTTATTTATAAAATGGCAAAGGGCAGGAAGTAGTAAAACAAAAATCATGGCAGCGATGGATGCCTTCCCAAGGCTTCCAGTTGCCATGTTAACCGACCAGAACCAAGCGATCTCACAGCAGAGATCCCGATCGGAGTGAAGAATGACTTGCAGCACCGTTTCTCATTCACTTAGATGCTGTGCCCGTGTTTTCTGCGGCATCTAAAGGGTTAAACAGCCTGGAATGGATCTGGCTCCATCCCGTGCTGTTACCAGTGGGTGTTAGCTACAATTAGCAGCCGACACTCACCAGTTAGTAGTGGAATCCTCCTACAAAGCCCCTTATCGATGCTATGACGTTCTAGTACGTCAAATGTCGGTAAGGGGTTCAACAGGACTAAGTTCGACATCCACCTCCCAGGTTGCTTACAGCTCTGCTTGTTCAGACTGCCTACTGCTATTACTCTCTCCCATGATTTACACCACAGGTATTCTTGTTCAGATTGGCAGCTGCCTAGAAGATTTTCTCAGAAGGTGTTATCATCCATACCTGATAAGTGTGAAGAAACCTTCCCCATAGTGCAGATAAAGATTAACCCATAATCCTTTCATGTATTCTTCTTGTCATTGGTTTGTTGGTCTTGTCTAGTATTAATCTAGGCCTTTCCAGAGTACAATAGAGCAATCATTCTGTCATCACCTACTATTTGTAATAAAACTACTTGTAGATCAGCTCTTCCCCTTACAGCAGCAGTAAAGTGAGATTAGTCTACTCTGCTGATTCTATAGTTCATGTACTGGTCTTGTCATTGCCCTGACAGTCTAGTCTAATTTCTATATAGGGCTGTGCAGTGAACAATAGAGTGATCACTGTCATTACCTGCTATCTGTATATCACAAGGCATTATGGGAAAGGGGCTGAGAAGCCCACAGCGCCCTCTGTTGGTTGTAACAAATCCTCAATTTGCTTTTGACCCCCCCGATCTTGAGAAGCAAAAAGGATTTTTTTAGCCAAGCCAGTATCTCTCATCTACTCGTGGGTCAAAAGCAAATTGAGGATTTGTTTACAAACCAACAGAGGGCGTGTGGGCTTCTCAGCCCCTTTCCCATAATGCCCTTGTGATATGCAGATGCAAGTAAGGGCAAAAGGCAAAACTAAAACTCTACAAGCCGTTCGTTCGGTGCTCTCCTTAAGGAGAGATCTTCCCTTCCTCTGCTATCTGTAATAAGACTACATGCAGATAAGCATTGAATTCAGGAGTTTTATCTCTTCATTATCACAGCTAGAGAAGGACAGCATTTTGTATTTCGTTTTTTTTATTGCATAGGACAAAATAAAAGAAAAAATACTACCAAAAATTCTAGAAAAAAAATGTTTTCCAGGAATATTGATTTTAACAAAAATATCCCTTTATGATGGAGGAGTCCCTTTAAGTACCTGGTGCACAAGCACTGTTTAAAATAAACTGGTAAATAAAACAGGATTTCCTATGTGAAACTACAGACTACTATCATATAAAGGAGGTTTATAGAAAAATTCTCCAGTTCCTGACAATATAACTAGACAAAGGCTGAAGAAGCATGGCATGTTTGGACGGTTTGTCAGGAAAAAGCCCCTTCTTTCTGAAAAAGTTGGATGTGGGGCCGTCTGATCCCTTGGAGCACTGTTATTTGGGAGAATGAAGGGTCGTTGGTGTCTGCTGGGTTTACTTATGTCAACGTAAACTGGTTAATAGGATATGCCATAGATATCTGACAGGTGCCGGTCCGACATCTAGGACCTGCGCCTAGCTTGAGAGCTGCCCCACCGAAAGTCCCCTTTCATAATGGAGAAGTAGCTGTGCTTTTACTGTTGCTCTTCATTACAGACAGTCCTTGACTTTCACCGTTCCGACTTAAATCTGTCCCCTAGTTACAAACAGAGACTTATGGCATGCTGGCACTTGTAGTTCCATGTTCCACAGCAGACATTAGCTGTGGAACGACAAGTTCCAGCATGCCACAGCAGCACATGAGGTGAAAATGAGATGAAATCTTCTTAACAGGGGCAGAGACAGGAAAACAAGTGTAAAAACCCTTCCCTGCACTATCCAAAACTAAAAAACCCTTTTGTGCTGGAGTTACATTTAATAAATATACCTGTTCCGACTTACATACAAACCTACAGTCCCTATCCCGTTCGTAACCTGGGGACTGACTGTACTTTAAATAGATGTTCTAAGCACTGCTGAGAGGTTGCACTTCTTGGTTGTTAACGGGGAGTTTCAGAACCCATTATCGTAGTAGGGTCCCAGAGGTAGGACCAACACCTATTGGACCGTTACAGCATATCCTATTAGTAGGAGACACAAGCACACAGACAGTGTGGTGGAGGCGATACAGAGTGAAAAAGAGCCTCAGAGAGGCAGTACTGCCATCAGGGATTTCAGTGCCCCATACAGCCAAAGCAAGTGGAACCCCTCAACCATTACCAGTTCCAAACTTGCACTATATCATGCTCACTGAAATGAATCATTTGCCCACTTACATTTTTCATGACTCCTAATAAATGCATCTGTGGGAGGCAGATGGGGGACTGTAGTGCCCCCTCCTTTTTAAAAATCTGATCTGGGCACCTAACACCATGACTGCCGTCATGGTGACCATAGGTGTAACTTTAGGGGGGTACAGAGGGGACTGGTCCCCCCCACTTTTTAGCCACTTCAATAAAAAATAATCCATATGAAAGCATGAGAATACGATAAGTTAACCCTTTGCCTCCTATATTTCTGTGCATCTTGGGGGGACAGAGTAGGTAGCAGCCTCAAGTGTCAGTGCAGAGTGAGAGTAGGAGTCAGCAGGGGCTGCTTCACCAATGAGAACGCTGCTCACAGTCCAGCACACTCTGTATCTGGGGCTGTATCTTTTCCTCCCATTGTATACCACTTCCCCCTTTGCTCAACTCTCATCAGAGAAGAAGAGAAGCTCTTGCCGAATGCCAACTGCACCAGACTACAGGAGACAGGTAAGGAGGGGTCAAGGGTGCCAGGCGTAGTGTGTGCATGTGAGTAGGGTATGTACTGTATATGTGAGATGTGTATATACTGTACAGCCATGTGTCTAGCCATGGCACTTCTTTCCTGCCGGGTAAAATGAAAGTGAATGGGGCCGGCCCCACAGCATTTTAGAAGTGTGGACTGGCCAGCATGTACTTCTAAAACACCCGGCATACAGCAGAGCGCACAGCACGCCCCGCTATACGCCTTGTGAACATACCTTAGGGGTACATTCATGCAGAAGATATGAATGCTGATTCTGGGGCGGATTCAATGCTGGACCTGCCTAAGACCCGGCGTCCAATCTGGCAGGAAACTGGTTTACATTATACCCTATGTAAAATCAGTGTCGTTGTTTAGATGACACTGATTTTACTTGAATGTTTTCATTGTGTACTGTCAGTGCCTACAAAGAATTCTTCAAGGTGTTTTATGCACTAACAGCACAAATGGATATGAGGGAAAAATCTGCCTCAGGCAGTCTGGGTCATTTGTTCGTTGGAATTCTTAGTTTGCAAGCGTCGAATTTCCAACAAGTAAACGACACTGTCAGCAGCGAAAAACAGTCATGTGAACCCACCCTAAGTGTGTAGTGTGTCTGTGCTCAATATATGTACATATACACATACAATTTCCGGGGTACCTTGTCTAATGTAGTCTCTGGGATACAGTGTGTAATGTAATAATCTCTGGGGTAATCTCTGGGGTACGGTGTGTAATGTAATCTCTGGGGTACGGTGTGTAATGTAGTCTCTGGGGTACAGTGTGTAATGTAATCTCTGGGTACAGTGAGTAATGTAATTTATTTCTAGGGTTCAGTGTGTAATATAATACATTTTGGGGTACAGTAAATTATATTATTTCTTGGGTACAATGTGCAATTCATTTCTAAGCTGCAGATAGTAATGTAATTTCTGTGGCTCCCATGTGTAATATAATTAATTTCTGGGGTGCAGCGAGTGACATAAGTGATTCCTAGGGGTACAGTGAGATTGGGTTCTTTTATTTTCCTCATTCTGTTGTGTGTGTATGTAATGGAGTAGTGATGGGGGAGGGGGGGGGTTAAGCGAAATTTGCTGCTTGCACACATTTTTTTTTTCCCATGTAGAGGGGAATATTGTGGGGGTGGTTCGGTTTATTGCCGGGCTGCTTTTTAGTCCCAGTCGGGCTCTAACTTCAAATAGAGAGCCATCATAACCTTAGGATTGCCCCAAAAAGTGTTTCCCATCAGGGACTTTTGCACGACCTGCGGGGGGGGCTCACAGCATTTTAGCCTCCTACGGGGGAGAGATGGGACGGGGAGGGAATGAAAGGAAGGTGAGTAAAGGGGGGTGGAGGAGGGAAAAAAGGTTCCCCCCCCCCACTTTTTAAAAACCAAAAATTAGCCCTGGGTGACCTGAAGGGCTAAGAGTCTTCATTTAAAACTGATTTAAAGAGAACCGGGGGAAAACCCCCCTGAAGGTCTGTTGTAGTCGTGTTTCCTGTAAAATAACCATTTAGGAGCATCTTCTCTTCTGTTGTGCTGTTCCTCTGTTAACTCAGGTTCAAAACGGTTTTTAGAATTTGGTTTCCCACGAGTTTTTGCCCTTCTTTTGAACCCTGCCTTACACTGAGAAAGTTGGTAAAAATAGCAAAGAAAAGCACTTAGGCCAGATCCAACCCGCGGCCCGAAAAGGAATGTACAGGAATGAAACGGAACCCGGGGTGGAACCTGCGGAATATAAAAATGTTGATACCGCCGGTTTTTTAAACGAGGCTAAAAAAATTATGTTGCATCACTACTGTAGATTTTTCATTGCGTCATGCAGAACGGGGGTACAGGGATTTTCAGCAGGTCCAAGATACTGAATGTGCCGAAAATCCGACGGAAAACCTGTGCTGTGTAGACCTAGCCTTATACCTCTTAGAAATGTATTACTGAATCTGTCAGATGGGAGTTACCATTCCAGTTTTCAGAGGGGTGTGTCCTGACTTTCAGAACTGATTGGACAATGTCAGACAGTGCAGGGACACACCCCAATGGGTAACACCCAGCTGGCAGATGGTAATGGATTTCTAGAAGGAATAACAGAGAAACCACACAACATAGATTTAAGAAATGTGCTCCATAATTGTTATTTCAGGGGAATTGGTTTTTTACTAAAATAGACAGTCACAATCCCCCTTAAAGGGGTTTTTTTTTTTTAAACTTTAACAATGGGCATATCATAGGATATGTATCTTTCCCAAATAGGCCCCAATCCCACCTGGGGAACCCGCACCTATCTCCTAAATGGTGTGAAACCTCTCCTTCTGAAGAAAGGGGGTGGGGATCCCCCCATAGCATTGAATGGGATTTTAAAAGTTTAGACGAGGGGGAATCCCATTCATGCAATGGGAGATCCAAACCACCTTCCTTTCAAACAGAAGGTTTTCGGGGTTTTGTTTAGGAGATGGGTCCGGGTCCCCCTTGGGGGACCCACATTCAACCAGATGGCATATCCTAGCAATGTGTCATCATTGTCTGAAGTGAGACAACCCTTTTAACCTTCCATCAATCTGAGCAATTGCAGGGAGATCCAGTTTTATCGATTAGCAGCTCCCCCTGCACTCGCTGTACTCAGGATATGCAGGGAAGAAGTTGCTCTATTCCCATTATTCCTCCAGGGCAGCAGCCAATAGACCAAGCTCCCTCCTCCTATAATTGATATAAAGCAGCTTGGAGGAGTCAGTGATGAAGGCGCAGCTCGTTCCTGGGCGATCGCTATAAGAAGATTAAGGAGGCTACAAAGAATTTCCAGTACACTGAGTGCAGAACACGGCAAAGTCTTAAGAATTTCTCAGTAGGGCCACACCCAATTCCCCTAGTGAGTGTTTCGAGAGTCAGGGGGATGTGGGGTAACTTTGGAAAACCAGAGCCAAAAAACAGCTGATATCCGATGCATCTAATCAGGAAACAGGTTTATCAACTTTCACATGAAAAAGTATAAGGAGATGTGAACAATATATTAGTATTATTTATTTTATAGCCCATTTATTCCCGGGGGTGTTCATTTAGGGGGTTTCTTAAGAACATAAGCAAAAGAGTACAATGGGGACAATCGTGACTCAACAGGCAGAGGGAAAGAGAACCCCGCCCGCAAAGGCTTTCAACTACAAGGAAGGGGGAGAGGACAGAAGGTGAGGGGCAGACATGCTGTGGGGGGGTACGGGCAGCAGGGTTTTGTAGGTTTAAAAGGGTCCTGAAGAGATGGGTTTTTATTTTTTGTGAAATGGTGAGAGAGAAGAGATCTGATGTGTTTTGGGGGAGTGAGTTCAGAGTATGGGGGGGAAAACGGGAGAAGTCTTGGAGAGGGTTATGTGAGGAGGTGAAAGAGGAGAGCAGAGGGGAGGTCCGTGAGGGGAGGAGATTGGAAGAGGGGAGGTATCTGGAGAATAGGGGGAAGATTGGGGGGGGGGGGTCTGGGGAGCCTTGTAGGTATGGTTAGTACTTGAAAGATTGCTGGGCAATGGGAAGCCCGTGAGGGGTTTGGGAGAGGGGAGAGGCAGAGGAGTAGCGGGAGAAGGTGAATCAGACGGCCCCAGAGTTAGGATGGATTGGGGGAGCGAGGGTGCAAACTGGGGGGCCCCCAAAAAAGGTGTTTCAGTAGTCGAGGCGGGGGAAAGCGAGGGGATGGACCCGCATTTTTGAGTATTCCCGGGTTTTAATTTAGCGATTTTTTGGGAAAAATTTTTTTAGGTGGACCCCGGCGGCCAGCAGAGGTTTAGGGGGTTTTGGGTGTGCGTTTGAAGGACAAAGCGGGCGGGGGGTTATCCCCAAAAACATGGCTTGCGGGACTGGTTTAGGGTGTTTGGGGCCCTTTTTTGTTAAAAGAGAGAAACAGGTTTCAAAGGGGTGGAAAGGGGGACGGTGGGAAAAATGTTTAGGTTAGTTTTTCTACATTAAGTTTTAAAGGGGAAAGTGAGGGGAAGAAGGGGGAAATGGGGCGATAATTTTTTTGGGATCCGGGGAGAGCGGGGAGGAACAAACTGGGCCGGGGGATGTAGAGTTGGGTATTGTAGATTCAGGTGGTAATTTAAAGCCGTGTGAGGTTTTGGGGTGACCGAGGCAAAAGGGGGTAGATAGAGAAGGTAAAGGACCCAGGGGCTGGGCCCCTTTGGGGGGCACCAAAAAGGGGAGTGGCCCGGGGGGGGGAGGTGGAGGAGAAGGGGAGGCGCTGAAAGTTCCGATCAAATTTAGGTTTCGAGGAGATCAGGAAAAAAGCCAAGTTGTGATGCCGAGGGGGGGAGGGGGGATTTTTTAGCAGGGGGGGGAATGGTGAGTGGGCAAAAAGGCCAAAGGGGCAGGGCTAGGGGAGGAGCACAGAGTAGTGGGGGTGAGGCCCTTTTGCCCGTTACTTGGGGCCTTTTGTGACCAAAGGTTGGGAAAATTTCCCGGGAAAAGTGGTGGGGGGGCGGAAACCCAAGGGTTGCGTGGGTTCCCAAAAAGAGAGTTGGAGGACAGATGGGAGGATAGTTGAAATAACAAAGTTGAAAAAATATTATTATGACCACATCCGCTTAAAAATCCATAAAAAAAAAGCCATGTGCAGACGGGCCCGAAAATGACAGGTTTGGAAAAAGATCGGGGAAGGGCCTGGGAGGTTGGCACAGGTATCTGGAGCCCAATTTCATTTCCCCCCAGCTGTGGAGGGGCCATAAAAGCCAACCCCCAACATCCCGGGGCTCCCCCAAAACTGCTGGATGGGCCATTTTTGCCAAACAACCCCCATCCAGGGGGTCCCACCCGCTGGTGGAGGGTTTCCTTTGAGGCAACACCCCATTTCCCGGGACTTCCCCCCTTTTCTGGAGGGTAAAATAGAGCCAAACCAAACCTTCCCGGGGCTCCCACAAACCCGTGGGGGGGGGTCATAGGCCAACACCAATTTCCCGGGGGGCCCCCAGCTTTCTGGGGGGGGTCCATAGGGAAAACACCACCATCCGGGGGTCCCAAAAAGCTGTGGAGGGTCCATTTTTCCAACACCCCCCAACCCCCGAGGCTCCCCCAAACAAATGGAGGGTTTCCCTTGGCCAACACCCCCATCCGGGGCCCCCCCCGCTGCTGGAGGGCCATAGAGAAAAACAACCCCCAAACCAGGGGTTTTCCCCCAGTGCTGGAGGGTCCCTAGAGCCAACACCACCCTCCCGGGCTCTCACAGCTGCTGGAGGGTCCATGAGCCCAACAACCCCCATTCGGGCTTCCCCAGTGATGGAGGGTCCCCTAGAGCCAACACCACCATTTAGGGGCTCCCACAGCTGCTGGAGGATCAGGAATTGAGCAACACCACCCATCCGGGCTCTCACTGCTGCATGGAGGGTCCATAGAGCCAAACCACCTCCAGGGGCCCCAACATGAATCAATTGGGTTTTCAAGTTGGGGAAAATCTAGTGGCCTGGGGTTGATCTTGGGCGAGCTTGGTCTGCTCTTCCTACCATTGTCGTGGCATTTCTAGTCATGTGACGTCCCATTGTCTTGCTGGAAAATCCCATCCGCCCTGGGGTAGCGTCTAATCATGATGTTTGGGAGTACGTGATCCGCAAGGATGGATTCATATCCAACATCCCCCAGACCATAATACTGCAATGGTTTGTTCTGTGATGTATTTCACCTGACACGCCAATGTCCATTCTTAATGATGTGAAGCACAGAAAAACACAATCATCGGAGAGAGACAGCCCTTTTCGAATCAGCTTGTTTCGATTTTCCAATACGCCGTGAAAATTGAAGTTCTTTTCTGCGATCTAAACTTGTGTTAGCGAGGTGCAGTGAATTCCAGTCTGCTCCGGGGCCCCTACACAGTAGGTGTTAGCAGAGGTTGCAGTGACATCGTCTGATCCGGGGCCCCATACACAGCTAGTGGTTAGCCAGAGGTTCAGTTACATCCGTCTACTCCCAGGGCCCCATACACAGTGGGTTTTAGCAGAGTTGCAGTGACAATCCGTCTGCTTCGGGGCCCATACACAGTAGGGTTATACGCAGAGGGAAGTGAAATCTGTCTGCTACCCGGGCCCCAGACACAGTAGGGTTCAGCAGAGGTTTGCCGTGACATCCGGTCTGACCCTCCGGGGCCCCATACACAGTAGGGTTAGCAGAGTGCAGTGTCTTTCAGTCTGCTCACGGGGCCCCCATACACAGTAGGGTTGCAGAGGATGCAGTTGACATTCCGTCTACTCCAGGGCCCCATACACAGTAGGGGTTAAGCAGAGTTGCAGTGAACATACGTCTGCCTTCGGGGCCCCATACCACACGTAGGGTTAGAAGAGGTGCAGTGGACATCCGTCTACTACTGGGCCACATACACAGTAGGGTTAGCAGAGGTGCAGTGAACATCACCGTCTGTCGGGGCCCGATACACAGTAGGGTTAACAGAGGTGCAGTGACATACGTTGCTCCGGGGCCCCATAACAGTAGGGTGTTAGCAGAGGTGCTGTGACTCTAAGTCTACTCCAGGGCCCCACTACACAGTAGGGTTGGCAGAGGTGCAGTGACATACGTCTGCTACCGGGGTACACATAACAAGTAGGGTTAGCAGAGGGCTGTGACATCTGTTGCTTCGGGGTCCGATACACAGTAGGGGTTGCTGAGCGTGCCAGTGACATCCGTATGCTCGGGGCCTCATACACAGTAGGGTTGAGCCGAGGTGCATGTGACATTCGTCTGCTCGCGTGGCGCCCATATACACCGTAGGGTTAGCATAGGTGCAGTGACATCCATCTACTAAGGGACCCATACAAAGTAGGGTTTAGCAGAGGTTGCTGAGACTAGCCGTCTGCTCCGGGGCACATACCACAGTAGGGTTTGCAGAGGTGCAGTGACATCCGTCTACTCCAGGGACCCATACTCAGTAGGGTTGGGCAGAGGTGCAGTGACATCCGTCTGCTCCGGGGGTCCCAGACACAGTTGGGTTAGCAAGAGGTTGCTGTGACAATCTGTCTGCTCCGGTAGGTCCCATACACAGTAGGGTTTTAACAGAGGTGCAGTGCCATCCGTCTTGCTCCAGGACCCCATTACACAGTAGGGTCTTGCATGAGGTTTGCAGTGACATTCTGTTTAGCGCTTCGGGGGGGTCCCAAACAACAGTAGGGTTAGCAGAGGTGCAGTGACATCCGTTCTGCGCAGGGGCCTCATACACAGTTAGGGTTAGCAGATGGTGAGTGATCATCCGTTCTGCTCGGGGGCCCCCCCATTCACATAGGGTTAGCATTGGTGCAGTGGATCATCCGTTACTCCAGTGCCCCATACACAGTGGGTTAAGTGAGGTGCAGTGACATCCGTCTGCTCGGGGGCCCACCTATACACAGTGGGTGTTAGCAGAAGGTGCAGTGACATCCGTCTGCTCCGGGGCCCCATATCACAGTAGGAGTTACAGAGGTGCTCAGTGACATCCGTCTGCTTCGGGGCCCCATACACTGTTGGGTAGCAGAGGCTGCATTGACCTCCATCTGCTCCGGATCCCAATTAAACAGCAGTAGGGATAGCATGAGGGTGGCTAGTTACATCCGTTTTTCTACTCCAGGGCCCCATACACAGTAGGGTTAGCATATTGTTGTGTGTGTGTGTTCTGGGGGGGCCAGACCCCCCCCCCCCCCCCCAACACGCCCGCGTTCCCCCCCCCCCCCCCCCCCCCCCCCCCCCCCCCCCCCACCCCCGGGGGTTGCTAGTGTCATCGTCTGCTCACGGGGGCCCCATACACAGTAGGTTAACAGAGGTGCTGTCGACATCCGTCCTGCTCAGGGGTCCATACACAGTAGGGTTAGCAGTGGTGCAGTGACATCCGTCTGCTATGGGCCCCATCCAGTCAAGGGTTAGCAGAGGGTTGTGCGTAATCCATCTGTTCCGCGGCCACATGAAACAGTAGGGTTAGAAGAAGTGCAAGTGATCCGTCTGTTCTGGGCACCCATTCACAGTAGGGTTAGAGAGGTGCAGTTGACATCGTTTCTAGTTCCGGGCCCCATAACAGTAGGGTAGCAGTGGTGCAGTGAATCCATCTGGATCCGGGGTTTAGCAGGGGTGCAGTGACATTCCGGTCTGCTCCAGGACCCATACACTGTAGGTTAGCAGAGGTGCTTTGAAATCCGTTCTGCTCCAGGACCCCATACACAGTAGGGTTAGCTGAGGTGCAGTGGACATCCGTCTGCTCAGTGCCACATTACAACGTAAGGTTAAGCAGAGGTGCGAGTGATATCTGTCTGCTATGGACCCCATACAGTAGGGTTAGCAGAGGGCAGTGACATCCGTCTGCTGCGGGGACTCCTACACAGTAGGGTAGCGAGGTGCAGTAGTGTCATCCGTTCTGCTCGGCGGCATCATTCACAGTAGGGGTTTAGCAGAGGTGCAGTGACATCCGTCTGCTATAGGGGGCCACAGACAATTCAGGTTTTAGCCGAGGTGCGGTGACATCCGGTCTGCTCGGGCCCCATAACAACAGTAGGGTTTAGCAGAGGGTGCGGTGTCATCCGTCTGCTCCCGGGCCCACATACACCTCAGTAGCGGTTGCAGAGGTGCATTAGATATCCGTCTGCTCCGAGGGCTCCATACCACAGTAGGGTTAAGCAGAGGTGCTAGTCAATTTCGTCTGCTCAGGTCCCCATAACAGTATAGGGTTAGCAGAGGTGCAGTGGACATCCGTCTCTCCAGGTCCCAGATACACTGTAGGGTTAGCAGAGGTGCAAGTTACATTCCGTCTGCTTCAAGGGCTCCATACTCAGTTCAGGGGTTAGCAGAGGTGCAGTGTGACATACGTACTGTCTGGGCCCCTCATACCAGTTGGGTTAGCAGAGGTGACAGTGAACATCAGTCTTCTCCAGGGCCCATACCACAGTTGGGTTAAGCAGCGGTGCTGAGACATCCGTCTGTTCAGGAGGCCCATAACATCAGTAGGGTAGCAAGAGTGCGTGACATACAGTCGGCTCCGGGGCCCATACAAGTAGGGGTTTAGCTGAGGTGCAGTGACTCCGTCTGTTCGGGCCATATACACAGTAGGGTTTAGAAGAAGTGCTGTGACATTCAAGTCTGCTCCGGGGCCCCCTACACAGTAGGGTTAGAAGATGTAGCAGTGGTTACAGTCTGCTCCGGCCGCCCTATACCCAGTAGGTTACAGAGGTGCCAGTGACATCAGTCTGCTCGGGGCCACCATACACAGTAGGAGAAAGGTAGCAGGGTGCAGTGACCTCTGTCTTCTGTTGGGCCCCTTACACAGTAGGGTTAGCAGAGCTGCAGTGATATCGTCTGCTTCCGGGGGCCCATACGCAGTAGGTCTTAGCTGAGGTGCAGTGCTTCCGTTCTGCTCCGGGCCCCTTACACAGTAGGGTTAGCAGAGGTGCTGTGACATCCGTTACTCCAGGGCCCATACACTGTAGGTTTTATCAGAGGTGAAGTGACTTCTGTCTGTTTGGGTCCCAATATCAGTGTAGAAAATAGAAGATGAACCATCTGAACGTCTTCTTTATTAAGAAATCCTTATAAAAAAATAACATTTCCAGCGGTATACATACTCACCACACTGCCTTCTCGCGTATCCCCTCCACTACTTCATAAGTGGAACGTAAGTATTGATACGATGACGTGTTGCTTTGGATAAAATCTACTGTTAATAGTGAAATTTACCTATCTAGTAATAACTGAAAGCATCATGTATTATGCCCACCTGGGATGGAACAAGGGGTGGGGTGATTTCATTAATGTTAAAAACAGTAGAAAACAGACACCACACAATGAATATACAAAAACAAAGCAGTGATAGGTTGGATAGTAAGGCCCCGAGAAATCCAGGTTTCCAAATAAAATATCCACCTGGACTAAGTTTTTTACATAAATCGCCAACTTGTCTTAATCTCATAATTTGTTTATGCCCATAAACGAAAAACCCTTAGGGCGACATTTTCCACCACGCCAACGCCAGTTATTTGGTCTATTTTGCACCAAAACCACTTTTGACGCCATTTCTTCAACTGTAAATGAATGGTTCGTACACAAAAATAGGGCCATAATACGCCGGGCACGACAAATTGTAATGACCTTAAAAATGATATCGCTTGTGCGCCTCCATTACGCAATGCGCAATCGAGGCACATTACATACACTACCAATGATACGCTTATGCGCACGCGATATTTGCGCATATTGCGACTATTTATGGCGCATTTTTTTTAAGTTTTTACCTGGACGCCAGACTTTTGAGAGGACTCGGGACTTTTTCTGGGTCACTTTACACTGATTTAATGCGCCTAAAAACTGCCGCGGCGCCGCCAATTTTCTGACATGTCGCCTTTAGTGTCACCCGAGTGCGCTTCTAAGAAAGGTCGAGAGACCGCAGACTATTTTAATACATCAGATCTGCTTCTGACTGATGCCTTCTGATGCGTATTCTCAAGGGGCCGGTAGTGCAGCTCATCTATTGCATTTGCAAATATTGCAGGTAATCAGATAAACCACATATTTGCTGTTGCAATTCATATAGGACTTCAGAGAATATGTTCTCTTGTTTGCAAAGGAGGTGATTTTATTTATTGTGTCCACACATATTTAACCATGAAATTAATTTTCTTGGGTTACTGTCAAAGAGACTTGGGGAAAGACAACATATTAGGGTATATTCACATAGCTTATTTGCGGGACTTACTTTGGCGCGTAATTGCGCTGCAATGCGTCCCAAATACGCCCCGCATGGTAAAATCATAGCACTCATTGAGTGCTATGATAACCCGACATATTCCCTGGCGCATAGTATGCACCCATAAATAGAAGTGACATGTCACTTTTTTGGGGCACTTACTTTCGTACAGCAGGAATATTGCGGCACGCATGGGTACACGCCGCACTAAGCTGTGTGAACTCGGCCTTATTGTTGTTTCTTGCCTAGATACAATACTACAAATATTACATATGATACATACAATGCAAGGGTTTCTTTAGAATTGCTGTATTTTGTAGAGATCGGGGGCTGTATATGGTTGAAAAAAATAATATTATGCACAGGCATGGGTTCCTCCCTTCCACAATCACTCGTATTGTCTCCTAAGAAATCCTTTCTTTCTATTGCATTCAATGTCTTTAGCTGAACGTAGCGTATTATTATGCCAGGACCACACAGCAAAGGGAAAATGGCGTCTAAAATCCGACAGCAGTTTCACATCACTGAACTGCACCGCGGTTTTTTTGCGCAAAAACCAAGTACATTGGGGCTGCGGGAATCTGACACCGGTCGGGGGAATATATAACATGCTCTATATTCCCCCCGACGGACATTGGTTTAGGTTTCCCTCGGTAAAAAATCTGTGCTGTGTAGACTGCAGCCGGATTTTCGGTGGATTCTAAATACTGAATGCGCCGAAAATCCGACCCAAAACCTGTGCTGTGTGGACATAGCCTTAGGGTATGTTCACACGATGTACTGCAGCGCGTACAATAGGCGCTGCAGTATATCGTGTGTTTCTGGAGCTCGTGCTAATACGTGCGCACTCCCGCAGCGCGGCCCCATGGACATTCATTAACCGCAGCGCATATTTGCCGCAAGTAATTGACATGTCACTTATCTCCCCACGCGTACAATACGATCGTATTGTACGAGCGAGGAGAGGAGGCGGCGTAATCCATAGTTCTCTATGAGAGCTGTGGATTACCGTAATTTCGGCGCGCATCTTGCTCGTATTAGAGCTCAAATATGCGGTGAAATGCGCTGCGAAATTACCCTGTGTGAACATAGCCTTAGAAAGCTTTGAGATTCCAGACGATCACATGTATTCTGCTCTGCCCGTTTGTACGTCTCATCTTTTGTACATACACTTCTCACACGGATAAGCTCTCTGCAAGGAATATGTCCTACTAGATGTCTTGGATGACAAAACTCTTTAAAATTTTTTATTTCTGGGGGATAATTTCGTACGGGCTCCTGCCTCTCCTATTAACACGACGTCCAGATAACTAATGTGGTTTTCTTGATGTTATATGTAAAATGAAGTTCATGGAATTACTGTTCATCTACTCAATGAAGGAAAGCACCTCCTACGCAGTAGGGCTCGCTGAACTGTTGTGTTGGACACGTCGGCTCGCCCCATGGGTCATTCTGGCAGTGGACCGCTCCAGTGTAATGCATCCTCCGCCCGCCTGCTTGCACCTTCATAGCCGACGTTCACCTTTCACATCAATGGCCAGTTTAGACGTTGCTTATTCAATATTCCCCTTTTTTCCCCTTTCCCTACACTCCACCCAGCAGCCCCAAACATTCACCACCCCCATTTTCAGAAATATCTCTCCTGTGCCAAAACCCAAATTAAAAAACCTTTTAAACACTTTAAAAATTTTCCCTCTTTTACTCCTGACAGCAACAATAGATTTGTGTGTAGACAGCTTATCACACACATTATATACCCACCAAGCCAGCGCAGCACATGGGATTTCCTTCAAGAGCAATGTGCTGCTGACACTGAAAGTAGGAAGTGGTCATATTAATGTGATTCGACAGTGTATATTGATGGATTGGCAGGAAAGCGGGGGGAAAAGGGGCAACATACCCAACCCCCTATCAATCTGCTACTATGGCCAGAAGGAAGCGTTCTCGCAATACTTTATTAAGGGAATTGAAAGGGTATAGCGTTGCCTTTTTTATGAAAAGCGGCCTAAAGGAACCCCCATTAAAAGGGGAACGGTACGTTTTACCTTATCTTGTATTTGTTTCCAAATTTCTGAAAAAAGGGGTGGCCCCAAAAAAATTACATTTAAATGGGGCCAGAATAGGGGAAAAAAAAAACCAATCCCTGGACAGTAGCGCTCCAGAGCCCCCCAAAATCTGCTGCTCTTCACTTCTGGGTTCTCATCCCGACACCCCTCTAGGACCTGCACTACTCTCGGGAATGGACTGCTGATAGTCTCCGTTCAGAATGAAGAGCCGGTTGTACTTGAGCACGATTCTCTATTCTGTTCTATGGGAGTTCTGTGCAGATCTGACCACAACACTCACCTGTACTGGCAACTCCCATAGAACAGAATGGAAATTTCTGCAAAATGAAAACCACCCCCCCCCTTCTGCCATCCCCTTCAGGTCCAGATGGCTCATTATGTCCAAAAATGGGTGGTTGCAAGATTTTTTTGTTGTAAGAGCCCAAAGTAAATGTCCCCCACCATGGAATCAACCAAAAAAAAAACCAAACCCTTTAGTGACGATAAGGGGGACGTACCTTTTAACCCCTTACGGACATCTAGTTCTGTCATGATGCCATTTTGGGCGTTGGCGGGGCTTAACGTGACTTGCTCCTCACAGCATAATGGCGGGTATTGCAGGGGGGCCCTCAATAGCCCCCGTCATCAGGGCGGCCAGACTGCTAAAGGGCAAACCGGGCATTTCCCCGGGGGGCCCAGCCCCAACCGCCCCCCGAGGGGCCATTGTTTCCCCGGCCCCCCCAAGTCCCGGCGCCGGCGTGTGGAGCGTACAGAGACCCAAGGGGTCGCATCAGTAGGGAAAACCCTTGGCAGGGGACCAAAGGGCCCCCCCTCGTCACATGGCCGGGTCCCCGACCCATCCATCAGCCTTATGCCGCCGCCTGCACCGCGCGGTCCAGCAGCGCCAAGGCTGACGGGGGATCTTCTGATCCTGTTTTAGCCCCAGGAGGCCGGGGGGAACGTGAGGATTGGGGACGTCACCCCCGCCCGCCCCCCCCGGGACACTGCTCCCGGCGGTGCCCGGGGAAGGGGGACGAAGGGAGGGAAAGCATCAGGAAAGTTTTACCCCTTACCCTATATACCGCCCTGTCTGCATATATATGCCCTGTCTATATATACCAGCCCTGTTCTATTACTGCCCCTGTCTGAATATCGCCTGTCTACCTATTCCCCAGCCTGTCGCCTATTACTCCCCTTTCCTTTTATCCCCCTGTTCCCTATATTCCTGCCCGTTCCCTATATACTCCCCCTGTCTGCCTATATCCCCGGGTGTTTACCTATATATGCCCTTCTGTCTTTACCTCCCCCTGTGGGCCCTAATATACTGCCCTGTCTGCCTTATACCCCCCCTTCTACCTATTACTGCCCTGCTACCTATATCCCTGCCCTTTTTCCCCTATATAGCAGCCCTTTACCTTTCCCCTGTCTGCCTCTACACTGCCGGTTGGTTTAAAACTCCCCTGTCTGCCTATATACCTCCCCTGTTCCCTATATACTGCCCTGTTACCAAATTTACCAGCCTGTTTACCTTTACCCCTGTCTCCCTATATCCCTGTCGTCCCCATATTGCAGCCTTCCCAAAAATATGCCCTGTCTCCCTATATAGGCCCTTTCCCCCCTATTACTGCCCTGTTGTCGATTTTTGCACCCCCAATCTACCTATATATAGCTGCCCTGTCTGCTATTAGCTGCCCTGTCTACCTTTACCTCCCCTGTTACCTATAAAACGGCCCTGTCTCCCTATTGCAGCCCTGTTACCTATATCCCCCTGTCTACCTATATAGAAGCCCTGTCCCCTATATACCTCCCCTGTCACATATATCTGCCCTCCAAATTTTACCTCCCCAGTCTACTATTACTGCCCTTCTCCCTTATACTGCCCTGTCTCCCATACATCCCCTGTCTACTATATCCCCAGCCGTCTCCCTTTAAAAAACCTGTCTGCCTATTACTGCCTGTCTGCTATATACCTGCCTGTTCCCTTATCTCCCCTGTTGCCTATATACTCCCCTGTCTGCCTAAAACCGCCCCCCCTATATACTCCCCTGTCTGCCTAATACCCCCCTGTCTGCCTTTTAATCCTGTCTGCCTAATACCAGCCCTACCTATAAAACGCCCCCTTTCCTATATCCCTGCCCTGTCTCCTATATATCCCTGTCTCCCTATATAGCGGCCCTGTCTATAATACTCCCCGGTCTACCTTTATAACCCCTGTCAACCTTTTACGCCCTGTTGCCTATACACTGCCTGTTCCCTATACATCCCTGATCCTACATCCCTGCCCTGTCTACCATAAAAATCCCCTGTCTCCCCAAATTCCCAAACCCCTGTTTACCTAAAATCCCCTTCTGCCTTATACCTGCCCCTGTCTGCCTATAAGCAGCCTGTCTACCTATATCCAGCCCTTTCTCCCATATATCCCCGTCTGCCATATAGCAGCCCTGCCACCTATTAGCTGCCCTGTTGCCTATATAGCACCCCCTACCCTCCCTATATAGCAGCCCTGTCTGCTTATACCCCCTGTTACGTATAATCCCCTTCTCCCTATATACCTCCCCTGTCTCCCTTTATAACTGCCCTGTCTACCTTTTAATGCTGTCGCCAAATTTAGCAGCCCCGTTGCCTATATACTGCCCTGTCGCCTATATACTCCCCTGTCTATATATCCCTGCCCTGTCTGCTATTACTGCCCTGTCTGCCTATATACCACCCTCCCTTTTATATGCCCTGTCTGTATATACCTCCCCTGTCTCCCATATCTGCCCGTCTCCTATACCCCTGCCCTGTCTCCCTATAAAGCAGCCCTGTTACCTATATAGCAGCCCTGTTCCCTATATAACTGCCCTGTTGCCAAATTTTTACCTCCCCTGTCTCCCTATTACCACCCCTGTTGCCTATATTCTCCCCTGTCTGCCTATATACACCCCAACCTATTTTCTGCCCTGTTACCTAAAAATCCCTGTTGTTAACCCCCCCTTCTCCTATATACTGCCCTGTCTGCCTATATACCCTCCCCTGTTGCCTATTAGCTCCCCCTGTTACCTATTACCACCCCACCCCCTTTTTCCCCCCTTTACCTATAAGGGGCCCTGTTAATACTGGCCCTGCCGCCTAATAGGGCCCTGTGTTTACATACGGCCCCTGCCGGGCTACTATGGCCTGACCCCCTCATATGGCCTGATGCCTACATACTGGCCCTAGCGGGGCAAATTATCCCCTGCCTATATAGGCCCCCCTTTTTACATAGGGCCCCCCTGGCTACTACTGGCCTGCCTGGCTCCCATCTGGCCCTAGCTGGCTAATTACTCCCCCGGGCCCCCCTACCTGGTAATTACTGGCCCTCCCCTGGCTGATACTGGGGGAAACCCCTAGCTCCCGGTGACCCCGGGGGGAAGCCCCAGCTCCCGGGGTGTTACTGGGGGAAGCCCCCCAGCTCCCGGTAGTTACAGGGGGAAGCCCAGTACCGGTTATTACTGGGGGCAGCCCCACCGGGGTGCCATTGGGGGGGTAGAACCCCCCTCTCCGTAGGGGGGCCCGGCCAGAATGGGAAAGGGGGGGCCGCCGTCCCCGGCGGCCCCCCCCCCTTGTTCCATATGGTACAAAATTTAGACCTAGGTCTCTCTTTCCATGTAAATCCTGCTGTCGGGGAGGGGGCCCGCGCTGAAGTTAATTTAAAACAAATAGGTTTAATTACACGATTGAGTTTCCTTACTTTGCATCAGCCCTGCCGAAGGAGCGTCGGCCCCCCTCCCCCCTCTGGTGCCAGGAGCATGACGCCCCCCCCAGGGCGGGATCCCTGTTTACATTAGATGTTTCCCCGGCACCCAGAGGGAAGGAGGAAAAAACCCGCCTGCTCCGTTCCTGCAGGAGCTGATGCAAAAGAAAGGAACTAATCTGTGAAATGAAAACCTATTTGTTTAAAAAAAAATTGCAGCGGGGGGCCCCTGTTTTTTTGCAGGCCCTCAAAGTCCTGTGGAGCCCCACTGAGGGCCCCAGGGATGGGGGGCCGCACTGAAGGGCCCAGGGTTGGGGGCCGCATAAAGGGGCCCAGGGATTGGGGGCCCACACTAAAAGGGCCCCGGATGTGGGGCCCGACTAAAGGGCCCCCGGGGAATGTGGGGCCCCAGTGAACCCCCCGGGATGTGGGGGGCCCCGTAAGGCCCCTGGGTTTTTGGGGGCCCCATAAAAGGCCCCCGGGGATGTGGGTCCCCAAACCCCAAGACCTTGAGTGGCCCGCTAAGGGCCCCCTCATGGCCTGGGGAGCCCCCACCGGTGGGGAGAGGGGGCCCTTAATGAGCCCACACGCAGGGGGAGGGAGCGAAACTTGAGTGGGCCCCATCAAGTTTCTCCATGTGGGGCCCCACTCAAGTTCTCTCCTCCAACGGGGGCCT
Organism: Phyllomedusa bahiana; assembly: GCA_025379985.1. Lineage (NCBI taxonomy): Eukaryota > Metazoa > Chordata > Amphibia > Anura > Hylidae > Phyllomedusa > Phyllomedusa bahiana. Next base: position 58,202 of record JAODAL010005264.1, read on the forward strand.
AAACCGGCTACCTACCCCACAAAACCCTTTAAAACTAACGACCAGTCACCAAGGGAATTATTACTTTTGGGGGATATGGTGGGGATTTGTTCATAGGGGGTATATTTTCCGGGGGGATTTGATAAAGGGGGAGTTCAGGGGTTTGTGTTGTGAATTCTGCGGGGGTGAGTCAAGGCCGGGGGAAGTCCCCTGGTGGGGGACGGTGGAGAAGAAAAGGGGCGTGGAACGACTTTATAGATTCACCTGTGAGTTTAAATGTAACTGCACTGTAAAACACTTATTGCCACTATGGGCCCCAAAAGTAGGAAAATGTCTAGATGTAGGCTTTCTTTGTTTCCCTAGCAAACCAATCAGGGCTCATAACAACCAAAAGAGTCCCCTTTCATTTTTTTATAGGCTCTGAAAAAAAAAGTGGGAACGCTGATTGGTTGAAGGCAAAGTGAGTTTAAATAGACATACATTTCCCCCTATTAGTCGGTATGGTGGTAATTTGGTGTTTTAAAAATTTATTGGATTTATTCGTAACATATTGTGGGCATTTTCTGCATTCAAGGGGAGTATGTGGGATATGTTGTGGTTTATTTTTTTTGTTTTGATATTGTTTTTAATTTGTAAAGTGCTGCGGAAAATTTTTTGGGCTATAGAAAAAAAGTTTTATTTATTGTTTAGGTAATATCGGGCCCTTTTACACTGGTTTTCGAACTTTAGTGGTTTTAGTCACCAAAACATGTGTATGTGGCGGTAAAGATTAAATTGGGTTTTTTTTTGGTTATATTTGGGCCTGGGTGTGTGGGTTTGGGCAGAATTCGTGGTGCATGTGGGGAAATTTTTGGCCCTTTTATACAAATATAGATAAAAATGTATGCTGGGGAAATTTAAAGAACTCAGTCCCGACAAAAGGGCCAAATTGCATCTCTTTTTTTTTTTTTTGGGGTTGGATTGTAGGATGTGGTGGTGGGGGGGGCAATTGGGTTTAAGGGGGCGGGATTAACAGGGGGGCCCCCGGCGCTTTAGCGGTCGGGGGACCTGAAATTTCTGATGGCGGCCCTGCCCCAAGCTACCTGGCTAGTTACTGGGGGCAGCCCCAGCTACCTGGCTAGTTACTGGGGGCAGCCCCAGCTACCGGGCTAGTTACTGGGGGCATCCCCAGCTACCTGGCTAATTACTGGGGGCAGCCCAGCTACCTGGCTAGTTACTGGGGGCATCCCCAGCTACCTGGCTAGTTGCTGGGGGCATCCCCAGCTACCTGGCTAGTTACTGGGGGCAGCCCTATCTACCTGGCTAATTACAGAGGTAGGCCCTGTCTACCTACCAAATTAATGGAGGAAGGCCCTGTTTACCTACCTAATGGGGTCTACCTATTTACATGCCACTTATCTGACATTTTTGAATTTCTAATTTTTTCGGGTCTAACATACGCTGTTTGTGGAATTAAATAGGAAAGTGCTGGTAAAGAGAGGAGTCTAAGATGTATTTGTGGTAAATTCTACAGGGACGAGTAGTGACCGGGAGAAGAAGACACTGCATGCTGTACTGGACGGAGAAAAAAAGGGAAGGGAACGACTCATCAGGGAAGACATCATGGAGGTTTGGGCCAGATGGAGAAGAAAAGGAGAAAAGAACTCCCATCAGAGATGACGTCTCCTGAGTCCCTGCTGTCAGGGTCTTTTTACTTCTGTTTGAATCAGTGCTGTATTCATGTAAGGTGACCTGACTACTGGGGATGTGATTGTAGGTTGTAGGTTATGTTGGTGCTGATGTAGTGTCGGTGTGGGCTTGTCCCGGATTGTAAAGCAAGTGCACACCTTACTCTGTGATGAGGGGTTTCTCTGCACCACTGTTTCTTTCTTGCTTGTGTGTAGGGGGCTCTCACACGGAGCGGTTTTGGTGCATTTTTTTGTGCAGAAATGTACAACATTAACTGCTCTGCCTTTCTGCACAAAAACGCATCAAAAACCCATCAAAAATGCACCAAAAACGCTCCGTGTGAAAGCAGCTTTATAATGTAGTTTATTTTAGAAAGGCGAGGTGCGAGAACAAGGGCATTTTGTAAGCATATTGTATGTGGCTGCTGGGGACTTTGTGCCAGGGCTGATTTTTATTCCCAGTCCGGCCCTGATCAGAGGTAACACTTATCCTGGCTTTTTAATCACTTAGGTGCTGGGTAAATGCAACTGTGTAATATAAGTGACTGAAAAATGCTGAGCGGTTATTAGAACAGCTGGGGGCCTAATGAAGCCCTTCACTGGTCCCATCTTACTGCTCTCATTACATCTAGGGTATAATAGGAGAGCCATTATCATACAATATTTTATAATTATTAAAGTGACAATAATCCCAGGGCGCTGCTCATTCGAGGCGAGTTACATACATTACATGTGTCACACAATCACAATGGTGACGATAAATGACTAGTAACTGATACAGAGGGAAAGAGAGGTCCCTGCCCGCGAAGGTTTACAATCAACAAGGGAGGACAGAAGAGAGAGGTGAGGAGCAGACAGGTTTGTGGGATGGTGTAGGGGCAGCAGGGTTATTGTTGGTTGTAGGCAATCCTGAAGAGATAGGTTTTCAGGTTGCGTTTGAGGCTGGTGAGAGTGGGGGAGAGTCTGAGGTGTTGGGGCAGTGAGTTCCAGAGTGTGGGGAAGCACGGGAGAAGTCTTGGAGACGGTTGTGTGAGGAGCTGATAAGGGGAGAGCAGAGGAGAAGGTCCTGTGAGGAGAGGAGATTGCGTGAGGGGAGATATTTGGAGATTAGAGCAGAGATGTATGGAGGGGAGAGGTTATGGAGAGCCTTGTAGGTCATGGTTAGTAACTTGAACTGGATTCTCTGGGCAATGGGCAGCCAGCGTAGGGATCGGCAGAGGAGTAGCGAGGAGTGAGAAGGATCAGACGGGCAGCAGAGTTGAGGATGGATTGAAGGGGAACAAGAGTGCTAGATGGGAGACCACAGAGAACGGTGTTACATTAGTCTAGACGGGAAATGACGAGGGCATGGACCAGCATTTTTGTAGTATCAGGGTTGAGTAATGAACGGATTCGGGAGATATTTTTCAGGTGGAGGCGGCAGCAGAGGTGAGGGCTTGAATGTGTTGGTTGAAGGATAGTGAGGAGTCAAAAGTTTATCCCAAGGCAGCGAACTTGCAGGACCAGTGAAAGTGTAGAGCCATTGACTGTGATAGATCTGGTGGGGGGATGGAGTGGGACGGTGGAAAGATGATGAATTCAAGTTTTCTCCTCATTTAGTTTAAAGGGAATCTTTTTTTGTTTGTTTTTTTAACTCATGAAATCAAGACCCTGATCAGATTCTTTTCTTCTTCGCCATTCTTATTTTCTGATTGTAGATTTCTCAGTTCAGTTGTCTATATATGATTGTGGGGAAGACATTCTTGCCTGAGCTGCTTTTAACAGCAGTCAGAGAGATACTTTACAGCAGCTTCATGCACATAGGAGCTTTAAGACTGATTCAGACCAATTGACTTCTATAGAAGAGTTTAGGCTCTATGACCTGGGAAGAAGTCAGTGTGCAGGGAGGAGGAGCTGTGATATCTCCTATTGTGACTGGTGGATCCTGTGTTACCTATAAACATTGGTGTCACCATTCAGTGTAATCCTGCATGTACTGATAATGAGGAAACTGCTGAAAATCTCTCTCCACAGACCAGGAAGTGTCAGGCAATTATTAGGCCTAGTGGCCAAAGTGAAAACTACAGGACTTAAAGGGGTTGTCTCACTACAAGGATTGCTTTTTATGTTAAAGATCTCGCAAAAACAATGTCACTTTGCAATATGTGTCCATTAACAGTGCCCTACCCATTCCTAGATATCCCGTCTTGTATGGGCTGCATCAGCTCCTCAGGTCACTATAGCTACAGACCTGTTTGATCTATCCTGATAGGCTGCCAGCACTGGTTGCTATAGCTACAGACCTGGCTTCTACTGCAGCCTAGTGGAAGCCAGTAAACACATCTCTGTATTCAAAATGAAACCAAGAAAACAGGACTGAGGTAAGATGAATCGATGTAGTAAGACAATCCCTTTAAGTCCCATTGACTTCTACAGAAGAGTTTTCGAGGCACAATCTGTGACCTGGGAAGAAATCAGTGTGCAGGGAAGGGAGAGGGGGAGCTGTGACATCTATTGTGACTGGTGGATCCTGTGTTATCTATACACATTGGTGTCTCCTTTCAGTGTAATCCTGCCTGCGCTGATAATGAGGAGACTGCTGACCAGGAGTGTCAGACTATTATTAGGCCTAGTGGCCAAAGTGAAAACTGCAGGACTTAAGAATTATTAAAAAAATATTGAAAGTGATATGGAAAATGAAAAAAACATAACCAAAAATTCCTAAAAAATTTGTTTAACATAAAAGTGTGATTTAAACAATGAGTCTTTTTTTTGCTCCATATGTATATTTTTACCCGTGCGCTAAACGCAAAATCTTTTTAGGTCAATGGAAAGTTTCTTAGGAAGTTTATTCATTATTGTACTAGAGCTATTTTAACTTATAATGTGTTACAACATGTTAATATATTTTCATACTCTTAATTGTAACTTATAATCTGTATTTGTACCATCTTAACTACGATTGGTAGTTCTATTCGTTTCAAGTGAACAGGTTTCTCTTTCCTATGCATTTTTCCATAGAGAAGTAGCTCCTTTTTCTATTGGTCCATTCGTAACCCCTTGCGGCTTGAAACACCTATAACAGCACTTTGTACACACTCAGATGTTATTGGCCCATTTAGAATTACCGCTTCACCTTACCACCAATCACACAGGCCCAATGATACTCACATATCATTGGCCCGTTCATTTTTACCTCCGCCGAGCTCAACCAATCCTGTTTATTCATAGTTATACAAAGCTGTTTGGCGCTCCCAAACCTAGGGACTTCAGCGCCTTTACAGTTAAAATTTTCTAGCTCACCGATTGGTCTATTCATACTATCCGCTTCCCCTTTGATTGGTCGGCTCACTTCTATTCACTTTTGCACATCTTCCCAGGGATTTATCTATATCCCTGGATACCAATCTTTAAATGCCGTGATTTATCTTAATCACGGGCTTATAAATCAAAGGTTTACAGTCTATTCATTGATATTATTTTATTGCAACATCATTTATTAGTATCAAGTCCGATGTTTAGAGTTATCAGCACATTCTTCCTCGCGTCTTCTAGTTTTGATTGACGGCTCACCTTCTAACCCTTCTAGCTCTTCTTAGACTTGTCTTCCAACACCTTTGATTGACACTCCACCTTCCAATCCTCTTATCTTCCCTGACTCATCACTGATCACCTATATCTTCACTTGACAGACACATCAAATCCAATTACAGCCTAGATTACTGCTATATATAATGTGTTGATTTACTTTGTAATGTATACTTCTGATGAAGCACGGGTACTCGTGCGAAACGCGTCAAGTTTTTAATCAGTTTTGTTTTTAATTTTGCAATGATAACTCCTTTGCATTTTTAAGAATAAAGTAAATTTTAAAGAAGCCTCTAGCTCGGGCTTTTTTTTACTACACGTGCGCCGGGTCCATTTTTCTTTTTTTTGCTGACACATTCCCTTTAACAGGCGTGAGAAGGAGGAGGATATGGATGGTCTACACCGCGGGTGTCAAACTGCGGCCCTCCAGCTGTTGGGAAACTACAACTCCCATCATGCCCACTGTTATAGATTATACAAATCATGATGGGAGTTGTAGTTTCTCAACAGCTGGAGGGCCGCAGTTTGACACCCCTGGTCTACACTCTATATCAGGCATCCTCAAACTAGGGCCTCCAGCTTTTGGGGAAACTACAACCCCCTCATTCCCATGTTTACTTATATAATATCAGAGGGGGTTGTATTTCCCAAACGGGAGGGCCGCGTTGAGGTGCCTGCTCTATATATTACTATGGCAAAATAGTGTTCAAGTGATCATGCCCCTAGTGGTCAAATTCCCTAGAGCAGGCATCCTCAAACTGCGGCCCTCCAGCTGTTGGGAAACTACAAATCCCATCATTCCCACTGTTATAGATTATATAAATGCATGATGGGAGTTGTAGATTCCTAACAGCTGGAGGGCCGCAGTTTGAGGATGCCTGCCCTAGAGGGTCTGAAAGTGCAAGAGTAAAAAGAAAAAAAAAAGGTTTTAAAATATAAAAAAAAATCAAAAAAGTATTAAAAGTTCAAAACCGCCATTTTACAAACCCCCACCTCCCCAAAAAACGTCCTCACCTAAAACGTACGTGCATCTTAGGCCATGTTCACACGGCTTATTTGTGCGTGGATTGGAGCCGTACTGCGTGCCGGATTTGCGCTGCAGTACGGCCCCAATCCGTCCCTGTCAATACGGTAATCCACAGTTCTCATAGAGAAAGTGACATGCACATTATCCAGGCGCAATACGCGCCGTGGATAATGCAAGTCTATGGGGCCGGGGAGCGGCGCCCCCGCCCTTTATTCAAGCCGGAATTGCGAGCGCAATCCGGCTCGCTATTACGGCTTGAATAAGCCGTCTGAACATGGCCTTACAGTCTTAAAAATACAACCAGGAAGACTGTGCCACCCAGTGGATGTTGCCAGTTGTTGCAAATCAAAATTGTCATCCTGGTATACACATGGGCCAGATGTGCTCTGTTTTTTTGGCAGCAGATTTGCAGGTAGGGAATCCACAGTATATTACAGTAGCAGCATGACATTTTTTCCACAAGCTACAGATAAAATCCACACGGAATCCATGCCAAAATCAGTGTTGTCAACTTTAACCCCTTAAGCCCTGAAAAGTAGTTAATGACCAGAACATATTTTTAGTTTTTGCCTCCTTGCGTTTCAACAGTTGTAACTTTTTTATTTTTTCAATGATGCAGTTGGATGAGGCCTCGTTTTATTCAAGACAAGTTGTACTTTATGGGGGAATCGTTTAAGTTCACTTATAAATAATTGCAGAATTTTTTTTTTATTTATTTTTTTTGTTTTTTTACACATTTCACACTTAACTTGTTAGATTAATTCTACAAGTTATTACGGTCGTGTGGATACCTAATATGTGTAGGGTTTTTTTAGTGTGTGTAATATACGCACATTTTTTATTCAATATTTATTTTTATTTTTTTACACGTTTTATGTTTTTTACTTTTTTTTTTAATCCCATTAAGGGAGAAATTTTAATTATTTTTTTTTTTACACTTTATGATGTATTAGCATATTCATATATGCTAATACATTACTATCTGTGTCAGTCTGACACAGGCAGTGATCAGGACAGCACACAGTCTGTCCTGGTCACTGGCTTCATACACAGACAGCTCTGGGGCCACTCTAGGTCCCAGGGCTGACTGTGCAGCCGTTCCCCGGGCTCTGTCGGGTCACCGGGTTTTCCGATCCCCCGACAGAAGCAGGGAACCCTTTGATTGCCGCTGCGGTGACGTCCCTGCGGCAATCAATGGTTAAAGCTGCGCTGGGAACAGGGCTGTGTAGTACAGCCCCGTTTCCACGAGCCTGCGGCCGGGAGCTGCAAACTCTGATGTCTGCAGCGACGTCTAAAGACGGTGGGTGGTCGTTAAGGAGTTAAAGCCAGAGCAGGTGAGTTTCCGTTGCACATATGCTGATTGTTTTTTTCCAATGACTTTAATGGGGCATTCACAAATCTGTGAAAGCGGTTTTCTCACTACAAAGTTTAGCTTTCAACATGTAGGGAACAGTAAATAAAGACATTTTCTAAATACATTTTTTTAAATATTACTTTAGTTAAGATAGGCTATGTTCACACGGCGTAATTGTGGCGCGTACAGTATGGCGGCAAATACGCCGGGTGTTTTGGGAGTTGCGCGGATCAGCGCGGTCTCCCTGGCATGGGGGAGGGGGCCGACAGCCTGCCGGCCCAATTGACATTCATTACTCGCAGTGTTTATTAACCGTACGTAATTGCCATGTCACTTATCTCCCCGCGCATACAATACGATCGTATTGTACGAGTGGGGAGAGGAGGCATAATCCATAGTTCTCTCTGAAATATGGATACCGTAAAATTTTGCCCCACATCCCGCCATTAAAAGTGCAAATACGTGGCGAAATGCGTGCCAAAATTAGCCCGTGTGAAAATACCCTTAGATAACAGATTTTATCTGCTGAGTGTACACAGGTTTCTATGATTACCTAACCACAACTCTATCTGATTAGAGCAGAGAATGATGTCACCATGTTCACAAGAGTTCACTCCAGCAGACTAATTATCTCTAACAAGATTAGCTTTTGTTTATAGATAAGCAATTGTTTTCACTCCTCAGAGCACTTGTAGCTTTGTTTACTAAAGATAATATCTCCTGCACTTATATCTTCGTAATGTCTCAGTTAGTTACAGAGAAGCTAAATCTAAATATACTAATCGCTGCTATAGAACCATGCACAGCCTGACGAGACCAGAGTGAAAGAAAAGCTGGTTGTGACTGTGAAACTACATGGTGTTAAAATCTGTCATGAAAATTTACAGATTTCACTGCCAAACCGAAGCTTTTCTGCAGCAAGATCTAAAAATTGTAGATTGTATAGGAGTTTTGGTTCCTTATACACTAGCAGAATCCACACAATTTGGCAGCCATTCATCACTGCAAATTTGCCTGTGGAAATGCTGCAGACTTTCTGGTACGGACAAACCGCAGCATTTCCTTCCCGTGTACATGGACCTTAAGATCTTCAGCGGCAGATTTTTTTTTTTTTTTTTTAAATAACCAGTCGCTCAGTTATAAAAATGTGTTTAATGAACATCTGCTTTTTGACATAATTCGATTTACTGTACAAAGCGAGGTAAAAAAAAAACAGACCGGAAATAAATAGAAATAAAATAACCTCTCCTCTAAAGCAGCCGTCAAGTCCACTGTGCGCCGGCGTGGTGTGACGTGTGGTATTTTCTCCGGGCCTGCGATGCCAGTTTGTGTCTGAGCTCTCGCACTTCTGACATAAGCGCACGCTCCTTACTCTCCAAGTTTTCTCTGCCCCGATCCAGAGAAACTATGAAAAGAAAAAACACAAATAAACATATTGGGCCTTATCGATGAAAACTGTCTAGCAGTAAGACTGTCTTTGTTGCCCACAGCAACCAATTAGAGCCCATAACAACCGACCAGAGGCCATAACAACCGACCAGAGGCCATAACAACCGACCAGAGCAGCTTTCATTTCTTATACTACTCTGGGAAAATTAAAACTGAGCACTGATTGGTTGTTATAGGATCTGATTGGTGGCTATGGGCAACAAGGACGGTCTTGCATTCTATGGGCCTCATTTATCAACACGGTCTAGCAGTAACAGGTCTAATAGATGTGTGACCCATACAAATGTAGCAGAGGTGAGTGTATCAGATAGGTACATAACTTAGTAGTCTATAGGGGTTGTCCTCCTAGTTTTATTTAAAGACGTGCTCGTCCGGCTGTCAGGGATTATAAAAAATAAAACTTACCCTGTACACCCTCTTGTTTTAGCGCCGTAGCCATCTGGGTGATCCCGGCCGATGATATCACTGCCCAGTCCTCGCGTGACCCTCCAGTCAATCACAGGCCGCAACAGTCACATGTGGCATATCCAGCATGTGACCACTGTGGCCTATGAATGGCAGCAGGGTCATGTGAAGACTGAGTGGTGAAGTCATTGGCCAGGATCACTATGATGACCGCGGTGCTACAGAAAACAACCAAAAATTCCTAAAAAATGTGTTTAACATAAAAGCGTGGGTTAAACAATGAGTCATTTTTTGCTGACACATTCCCTTTAAGAGGCGTGAGGAGGATATGGATGGTCTACGCTCTATATATTACTATGACAAAATAGTGTCCAAGTGATCATTTCTAGTGGTCAAATTCTCTAGAGGGTCTGAAAGTGCAAGAGTAAAAAGGAAAAAAAAAAGGTTTTAAAATATAAAAAAAATCTAAAAAGTGTTCAAAACACATTTTACAAAAAAAAAAAATATATTTTTTTTTATTTGGTAATCTTTGTTTTTTTTAACTGCAGATTTTGATTAAATTTTTACTAAAGAACAATGTATTAACATGCAGCAAATTTCATTAGAATAATAAATGAGGTGGTGCGAACAGTACATATAATTTCCAGAAAGAATCTAAGGGCCACATGTATGAAACGGTTTTGGTCTAAAACTCACTTTTTTCCCCAATAGGTTTCTATGGCGAAAAAAGTTGAGTTTTAGACCAAAACCGTTTCATACATGTGGCTCTAAGAGCGAGGATAGAAATCTCAGCCCTATAATTTGACAATCCCTCTTCCATTTTTAATCATCCCCAGATGGACTGAAGAGCATTTATTTGTTCCAGAACCCCCTTGTTAAGTACATGATTGCTGCTGCACCTTGGCAGTCCCCGCTCCAGCAATGCTGCTGCCGGTCCTCTCCCCGACCCTTCTGTTGACTTCCTGGTCCCAGGAGTCGGATCGTCGCTGCAGAGGTCACGCGCCTATTCCTGACATTACCGCTCCGGAATTCCCTTCTAAATGATTATGTCTAGCAGTGTTATGCGATTGCTGCAGCCAATAAGCATTTGCAGTGGTAACATTCCTACTGCCAGGACTGGGAAGTCAACGTAAGATCCGTTAAAAAGATCCGGCACCAGCATCGCTGGAATGGGGGTCACTACAGAGCTATGGTATTTTTTGTTTTATTACAGTAGCAATAATTAAAGGGGTTGTCTCACTACAAGGATCGCTGCTTTTTATGTTAAAGACCTTGCAAAAACAAGTCACTTTGCAATATATGTCCATTAACAGTGTCCTAACTATTCCTAGATATCCCCTCTTGTATGGGCTGCATCAACTCCTCAGGTTACTATAGCTACAGACCTGTTCAATCTCTCCTGATAGGCTGCCTGCGCTATTTGCTATAGCTACAGACCTCTTCAATCTCTCCTGATAGGCTGCCAGCACTGGTTGCTATAGCTACAGACCTCTCCAATCTCTCCTGATAGGCTGCCTGCGCTATTTGCTATAGCTACAGACCTGTTCAATCTCTCCTGATAGGCTGGCTGCGCTGGTTGCTATAGCTACAGACCTGGCTTGTACTGCAGCCTAGTAGAAGGCAGTAAAAACGTCCCTGAATTCAAAATGAAACCAAGAAAACAGGGCTGAGGTAAGGTGAATCAATGTAGTGAGACAACCCCTTTAACTTAAATAAAACTCAGTGGATATCCTCTTTATCATTTACCACAACTCTATGGTAATATCAACATGTTATGCAGGACAATACAACTCCCACCATAAGGACATTGTGGCAGAGACAGTATATAAGACAGTAGGGTTCATTGGTCGCCACAAGTGTCCAACACGTGTCAGATCTGGCACCGCTTTGTGGTTTCTGTTTATGACCCAACCAACAGCTTAAAAGAAAAAAAAAAAACAACTGTCCGCTCATCTGTTTGTGAGATTTCAATGGAGGAGGCATGGTCCACGAAGGAGCCACTTCTGCTTGAAGATGCAGAGATTTCAAATACGTGGAAAGACCAGCTTCACATCCATGAAGAAAGTCCAATAAAACTTTGATTTAGCAAAAAAAATACTAAAAAGCATCATAAGCTGAAGACAACTATTCACCCAGATAGGTAAGGGGTTCACAAAAACATGCTGACGCGTTTCAGAGAAATGACCACCCTACTCATAGCCTATGAGTAAGGAAATTATTCCTCTGAAACGCGTCGGCATGTTTTGGGTTTTGTGAACCCCTTATCTATCTGGGTGAATACCCTGTTTCCTCGAAAATAAGACAGTGTGTTATATTCATTTTTGCTCCTAGACGAGCCAAGACTTATTTTTTAGGGGATGTTTTTTTTTTTTCTATGAACAATTCACATTTATTGTTGAAAAACATAAACCCTGTATTAATAACTGTAGTGATTTCACCACAAACATCAGCGTAGCAGCCAAACTCTGAATTGCATAAAAAAATTGCACTAGGTCTTATTTTTGGGGGTGTCTTATTTTTGGGGAAACAGGGAAGTTGTCTTCGGCTTAGGATACTTTTTAGTATTTTTTGCTAAATAAATCAAAGTTTTATTGGATTTTCTTCATGGATGTGAAGCTGGACTTTCCACGTATTTGAAATTCCAACCAACAGCTTGTCCTACATTACTGTAGACTACCCCTGTGTATAAATAATAAGAAAAAGCTATATAGCGCAACACATCCAGCAATTCTGTATTCTTTGAATGCTCCAGACGCTGTTGGCTCACACAGCAGTTCAATGTATGGTTTATTAAAAAATCAATTAGGGCATGTCCACACGGCACGGGTTTGCGTCCGGTTTTGCAGACTGTCTGAAAAACCGGACGTAAACGAGCTTCTATGGAAAACCTGCGCAGCAGTCCCCACACTGCAAGGGTTTTCCGCCCGGCGGATTTTCAAACCACCGGCCGCCCGAAAAACATTGTGCATGTTCATTCTTCCGTCCGGTTTTCGGATGGAATATGTGAATGTGAAGGGCTCATCGCGGGGAAAAGCCGTCACCCCCCTCCCCCACCCACGGCCGGGGGGGACGGCACACAAACCAGACAAATTTGTCCATTGCCGTGTAAACGGGCCCTTAGAGAGTCCAAAACATGTGTCTACTTACATATTTCAAATATTATAACATCCTTGATCACAGCAATGAAACGTGCAAGCAGACACATGTTTCAGACCCATGATTCTGTATTTTAATGGGCTTTTGAATAAAGCATACATTTTATTGAAGTGCCGGACTTTCCGTCTAATTTTTCAATACCCTGAATCTCTAATGTGGAACTATGGAGCAGAAAACACTAGTGAATCCATGCAGAAATTAAAGGGGTATTCTTACCAAACTGATTAGCATTAAAATATGTAGGCAAAGGTAAATAATGACTATTATCAAAAAAATTGCTGTTCTGATTTTGCTTCTTTTCAGAGCTAGAATACTTTTTTCCCCCTCCTGCTTGTGTACACAAGCTTCCCTAAGTTACTGACCACCTGAGTCTTCTCTAGCAGTATCCGAGATGGTGATTTCACTTCCCGCTGTGTCTTATCAGCAGCACAGGAGCTTGTTTAAGTTTCTTACTGGCAAACTCAGAGCTCTGTAGCACTGCACTGCTGTTTAGACCCCTTCATCATGAATGTCCTTCTAACAGGTAGGAATAGCAACTATATCCCATTCACTGCTCCCCCAAAAAAAAAGGGGAAAAAAAAAAAGGGAAAAAAACCCCAAAAAATTTTTTCCCCCGGGGTTTGGGGTTTAAATTTTTTTAAAAAAAAAATTTTTCCAAGGGGGGGGGAAAAAAAAAAAACCCCCCGGGGTTTCCCGGAACCCCCCCGGGTTTTTTTTTAAACCCCCCCCAAAAAATTTTTAAAATTTTTTTGGGGGGGGCCCTTTTTTGGTAAGGGGGGGGGGAAAACCCCCCCCAAAAACCCCCCCCCGGGTTTTGGGAAAAAAACCCAAATTTTTTTAAAGGGGCCCCCTTGGGAAAAAAGGGGTTTTTAAAAAATTTTTTTAAAAAAAAGGGGAAAAAAAAGGGGGAAAAGGGGCCTTTTTTTCCGGGGTTTTTTTTTTCCCCCAAAAAAAAAAAAAAAAGGGGGGGGGCCCCCCAAAAAATTTTTTAAAGGGGGCCCGGGCGGGAAAATTTGGGGGGGGTTTAAATTTTTTTTGGGGGGGGGGGTTTTTAAAATTTTGGGGGGGGAAAAAATTTTTTAAAAAGGGGCCCTTTCCCCTTTTTTCCCTTTTTTTCCCCCCCCCCTTTTTTTAAAAAAGGGTTCCCTTAAAAAAATTTTTTTTTCCTGGGTTTTGGGGGGTTTTTTTTTTTTGGGAAAAAAAAAAAAAAATTTTGGCCCCTTTAAGTTCAAAAAAATTTTTTTTTTTAACCCCCCAAAACCCCCCCAAAAAAGGAAAAGGGCCCTTTTAAAAATTTTTTTAACCCCCCCCCCCCCGGGGGGTTAAAAAAACCCGGGCCCAAAAAATTTTGGGAAAAAAATTTTTAAAAATTTGGTCTTTTTTCCCTTTTAAAAAAAAAAAAATTTTGGGGTTAGGGGGGGGAAAAAAAAAAAGGGGTTTTTTTTTTTTTTTTTTTTTTAAAATTTTTTTTTTTTTTTTCCCTTTGGGGGGGAAAAATTTTTTTTCCCCCCCAAAAATTTAAAATTTTTAAAAAAAACCAAAGGGGGGGGGAAAAATTTTTAAAAAATAAAAAATCCCAAATTTTAAAAAGGGGGGTTTTTTTTTTTTTTTTGGGGGCCCGGGGGGTTTTTTTTTTTGGGGGGAAGCCCGGGCCCTTTTAAGGCCCCAAAAAAAAAACCCGGGGGTTTTAAAAAAAAAATTTTTTGGGGGGTTTCCCCTTCCCCCGGGGGGGGGGGCCCCTTTTTCCCGGGGGGGGGCCCCCCTTTTTTTCCCCCCCCCCGGGGGGGGGGGGGGGGGGGGGGGGGTTTTTTTTTGGGGGGTTTTTCCGGGGGGGGTTTTTTAAAGGGGAAAAGGGGGCCCCGGGGAAAAAAAAACCCCCCCCGGGGGGGTTTTTTAAAAAACCCCCCCCCGGGGGTTTTCCCGGCCCCTTTTTTGGATTGGGGGGGGTTTCCCCCCCCTTTTTTCCCCCAAAAAAAAAAACCCCTTTTTTTTTTTTTTAAAAAAAATTTTTGGCCAAAAAAAAACCCCTTTTCCCCCAAAAGGGAACCTTAAAAACCCAAAAACCCCCCCAAAAACCCTTTTTTTTTTTTAAAAACCCTTTTTTCTTTTTGGGGCCCTTGGGAAAAAAAAATTTTGGGTTTGGGGGTTTTGGGGGGTTAAAAGGAAATTTAGAAAAAATTTCCCCCAAAAAAAACCCCCCCCCTTTTAAAAATTTGGGGGGAAAAAAAAAAAACCCTTTTTTTTAAAGAAAAAGTCCCCCCAAAAAGCAAAAAAGGAAAAAAAAAAAACCCCCCCAAAAGGGGAACCCAAAAATTTTTTTTTCCCTTTTCCCCTTTTTTAAAAATTTTGGGCCCCCAAAAAACCCCCCCCCCCCCTTTTTTTGGGTAAAAAAAAAAAACCCCCTTTCCCAACCCAAAAAAAAGGGAAAAATTTTGGGGGAAAAAGGGGTTTTAAAAACCCCCCCCCTTTTGGGTTTTTTTTGGGGGGAAAAAAAAAAAAACCCCTTTTTTTTCCCCTTGGGGGGGGGTTTTGGGGGGGGGGGGGGGTTTTTTTTTTTGGGGGAAAAAAAAAATTTTTTTTTTTTCCTTGGGGGGGGGGGGAAAAAAAAAAAAATTTTTAAAAAAAAATTTTTTTAAAAAAACCCCCCCGGGGGGGGGGGGTTTAAAATTTTTTTTTAAAAAATTAAATTTGGGTTTTTTTAAAATTTAAATTAAAAAAAAAAATTTTTAAAATTTTTAAAAAAATTTTTTATAAAATTTGTTTAAAAATTTTTTTTAAAATTTTTAAGGGAAAATTTAAAATTTGGGGGTTTTTTTTTTAAAAAAAAAAATTTTTTTTTTTTTGGGTTAAAAATTTTTTAAATTAAAAATTTTTGTTTTTGGGTTTTTGGGGGTTTTTTTCCTTGGGGGGCCCCCTTTTTTTTTTCCCCCCCCTTTTTTTTTCCCTTTTTCCCCCCCGGGGAAAAAAAGGCCCCCGGGGGGGAAACCCCCTTTTTTTTTTTTTTTTTTTTTTCCCCCCCTTTTTTCCCCTTTTAAAAAAAAAAAAAATTTTAAAAAACCCCAAAAAAACCTTAAAAAAATTTTAAAACAAAAAAAATTTTTTTTAAAAAAAAAAAAAAAAAAAAAAAAAAAAAAAAAAAAAAAGGGGTTTTTTAAAAAAAAATTTTTTTTTTTTTTTTTTAAAAAAATTTTCAAAAAAAAAAAAAAATTTATTTTTTTTTTTAAAAAAATAAAAAAAAAAAAATTTTTTAAAAAAAAATTTTTTTAAAATTTAAAAAAACGGGAAAAAAAAAAGGGGGGCGGAAAAAGGGGGGAAAAAAAAAAAAAAAAAAAAAAAAATAAAAAATAAAAATTTTTTTTTTAAAAAAAAAATTTAAAAAAAATTTTTTTAAAAAAAAAGGGAAACCCAAAGGGGGGAAAAAAAAATTTTTTTTAAAAAAGGGCAAAAAAAAAAGGGGGTTTTTTTTTTTTTTTAAAAAACCAAAAACCCAAAATTTTTTTTGGGTTGGGGGTTTGTTTGGGGGGGGGAAAAAAAAAAACCTTTAAAAAAAAAACCCCCTTTTTTTTTTCCTTTTTCCAAAAAAAATTTTTTTCCCTTTAATTAAAAAAAATTTTTTTTAAAAAAATAAAATTTTTTTTTTTTTAAAATTTTTTTATTTTTAAATTCAAAAGTTTCCATCCATTTTATTAGTAAATTGGTACAAAAGCCCTTAAAATGTAGGGCTTGGGGGCAAAATTTTGGATCCTTCCACGAGCTTTTCACAATAGTTGGTAGGCATTTTTGGCCCCCTTTCCCCCAGAACAGTAAAGTGAGGGCCTTTTTTTGGGGTCGCCTTGGTTGCACCGGCCTTTTTAGGCTTTTCCCGGGGTTTGTGATGGACACTCCAAAACATTGACTTTTGGGTTTTCCTTAAGCCACTTTGCAACCAGTTTTTGGGAGTAAACTTTGGGTCATTGCCCATTTTGGAAGACCCCTTTCGACCAAAACTTTAAACCCTTCCCCGGCTGATGTTTTGAGATGTTGCTTCAAATTGCCACAAAACTTTTTTCCTCATCATGCCCTCATTTTTTGGGAAATGCCAAATCCCTCCTGCAGCAAAACAACCCCAGAACATGATGCAGCCACCCCCTTTTTTCAAAGTTTTGGGGTGGTGTTCTTAGGGTTCCCAAACTTTTCCCTTTTTTTCCCCAAACTAATGAGGTCATTATGGGCCAAAAAGTTTCAATTTTAAATTTTTTTCAACCAAAGGAAAAATTCCCCGATGAGGTCCCTTTTTTTTTTTTGTGCTTTTTCAAACTTTTTAAACCCGGCTTTTATATGTTTCTTTGGAGTAATTGCTTTTTTCCTGGAAAAGCGGCCTTTCAGCCCCTCTTTATACAGTACTCGTTTCCCTGTGGATAATGAAAACAAACCTTTCCAGCCCTTTCCCCCAGATCTTCACAAAGGGCTTTTGCTTTTATTTTTGGGTTTATATCACTGTCGGAAAAACCAAAAAGGGGACATTTTATCCTGAGACACAGAAAACCCGTCTCCTTCCCGGGGTGGTATTTTGGGTTTGGGCATTTTCCCATCTTTTTTTTACTTTGGCCCTACAGTTTGTTTGTACAGATGAAAAGAGGCACCTTCAGGTAACCGTAAATTGCACCCAAAAAATGATCCAGACTTTTTGCAAATTTCCCCAATTTTTCCCCCCGATTTTCTTGGGTTATTTCTTTTAAAATTCCCATTATGTTACACACAGAAACAGTGTGTTTTCGGTGTGCAATTTCCAGATACCTGAAGGAACATCCACAGGGTGTCTGTAAAATTAAAATCAATGTTGGCCAAAAAAACCCCTCCCGGGGCAAATCATTTTGGGGGCCCAAAGGGTTTTTAAACCAAGGGCCCCCCCCCCCCGATCTTTCTCAAAAAATAAAAAAAATTCCCCTTAAAAATTCCTTTACTAAATTTTCTTTCGATTCCCCCAAAAATAAAAAATTTTTTCCTAATTGCCAATAAAAACCCGAAAATTTGATTTTTAAAAGTCCAGAAGTGAGAAAACCCCCCAAAACCCTTTTTTAATATAGGGAAAAACTGGTTTCAACGAAAATTTTTTAAAACCCCCCAAACAATAAAAGCCCAAAATAAACAAAGGTCAAAAACCACCAGAATCCTGCCCCCAACCCCCACTGGCTACCTCCCGTACCAACCCTGATTTAAAAACCCTGCCTCCTTTACCAAAGGGAGATTTTGAGAGGGTCCAGTAATAAATGGGGAATCGTTTTCTTGAAAGTGCCCCCAACAAAAGCATTTTTTAAAACAGTGTTGTTAAAAATTTTCCCCTTTCCTTTACCGTTTACCTTAATGAGCCCCCCAAAAATATTTTATTTTTTTAATTTAGAAACCCAATTTTAGGTTTTAGGGAATCCCCCAGTAGAATTAAAAAATTCCCCCCGTACATTTAAAGAAGTGCTTTTGCGGGGTTTTTGGGATCCGGAAGGGTTTTAAAAAGGTTGGGGAAAAAAGCTGGGGTTGGGAGGGTAATTTTTGGGGGTTTTTGGGGGGCGTAGGGGGTAGGCGGCCCTTTGGAAGGAGGTTTGGGGGGAAGGGGGTTGGGGGGGAGGGAAAGGGGGTGCCCGGGTATCCCCGGGGTTAAAGGGGGGACCAACGTTTACCCCAGGTTTGGGTTTAAGGGAACTAAACCGGAAAATTAAAGGGGGCCACAGGGGGCCTTTTTAAACCCAAGGGAGGGTTTTTGGGGGGAGGCCCCCGGTATGGGGGGCCACAGCCGTACAAAAAAAAAAAAAAAAAAAAGGGGGGGGCCCCCAAAAATGGGGGACCAAACCCCGTTCACCCCGGCTTTTTCCCCGGCCGGGGTTTTGGGGGGCCCGGGCCGTACGGGGGGCCCGGATTTGGGCCCTAGGGGCCAACCCCGGGGACAATTTGGGAAACCCCTGGGCCCTTCATTGGGGAACAGGTGGAAACCGGCGGGGGTTCCCCCCCGGGGGTGGGGTCCGCCGGGGGGGGAAAAGGTTGGGGCAGGGACCTTTTTACGGCCCTAGGGGCCCAAACAAGGGGTTCCTTTTAAACCCATGGGGCCCCCAAAAAACCCATCAGAAGCTTCCAAAGACATAACATCATTATATGGGCTGTCCCAAATTGTTTAAAGGCAGAGTAATCCCAGTGTATGGAAACTTTTGACGTTGCAGAAAGTAATAAAAATGCCTTAAAAATTCTCTCTCATTATTCTGGCATTTGGCAAATATAAATAATTTTGGTTCCTAATTGACCTAAGACGGGGGAAAGGGTTTTTTCTGATTTCATGTCAGACAGTGAGAAAAACCTGCAGATGGGGCTTTTTATATAGTGGATGGAAACAGCTGGTTTCAACTGTATTTGGAGGAAAGCTTATAACAAGTAAAGCTGAGAGGAATGAAACAAAGTGCATACTGACCAGAATCCTCGCTCTCTGGCAGGACATCCTCTGGCTGCACCTCCTGTACCAATCCTGTACGTAAAAACTTTCTCCTTTCTGCATCCAAAGTAGATTTTGAGAGCTGCTCAGTCTCCAGCTGTGATCGTTTGCTTGAAACTTCTGCCCACTGAGATCAAACAGCATTTGGAAATCAGTGTTAATAACGGTGGATCACTTTACTTACAGTTACCGTATGAGCCCCAAAAAGATTTTTTGTAATATAGAAACATATCAGTCTATATGATTATCACCAGTAGAATGAGATTTCCTTTGTATCTTTAGACACGTGTTTATCCATTTTGGGGGGGGGGGCAAGGTTTCCACTTACTAAAATTTGGGTTTAATTTTCCACAGTTTTTTCCAACATTTTCATCTTTTAATCACAGACTTAAAACCCGGGTAAAAAATAATTTTTTGCCGCATTGCTTCTGGGGGTTTCTTTCCCCAAGGAAACCTTAGTTTTGGAAAAGTGTCTCCCCTGTGTATAAATGAAAACTTTTTGGGTTAGGTTCCTGTTTTCCCAATAAATTAAAGATTTCGAAAAGGGACCTAAAATGTCAGGGCCCAACAAAGAAAATACATGGGAATCAGCAAACACTACGCTACAGACTTCCCAAAGCCTATATAAGCCAAACTGGAGATTGTATAGAAAATGCTCCAATTACAGTGGCAGAAGTCCAATGCTGACTGCTATGGTGCTTATAGCCACACAGCTCAGCTATCCCGGCATGATCAGACTAGGGAGGTCTTTGTTAGGGCATGTCCCCACGGTATGGGTTTGCGGACGGTTTTTCAGACAGTTTGCGGTTTTGCAGACCGTCTGAAAAACCGGCTGCAAACGAGCACAACAAGGCTCTATGGAAAACCCGTGCAGCAGCCCTCACAGAACAGGTTTCCGCCCGGCGGTTTTTCCGCCTGAAAAACATTCAACATGCAAATTCTTCCGTCCGGTTTTTGGACGGAACATGTGCAAGTGAATGTGGAGGGGGAGGGCTCATTGCGGAGAAAAGCCGTCCCACCCGCGGCCGTGTGCACGGCACAAAAAACGGACAAGTACCGGTCGGATAAACCGACCGGTATTTGTCCTGTGCCGGGTTAACGGTCCTTTGGCTTCCAGCTGCTATGGTATGTGACAGCAGCAATTAAGGCTTTATCCTGGCAGTCACAGCTGAAACACATTGGGTAATACAGCCCTGAACATGACTCTGCAAATGACCTAATAGGACCCACAAAATCCCCATGATGAAAATGGATGTCATGGTGCAGAAACTGCCTACTGCAGAAGTTTTTGTGGGTCATTAAGGGAGCGGGGGGTAACTAAATATTCAATAATCAGTGCTCAAAAGATCTACCTAACCCTAGTTTTCTATTTCTATCACTTCCAACATCCTCACTTTCCATTGGTTGGTCATGCCAGTAACAAAGGCGCATGCATAGAGCAATGCACCATATCCATGACTAGCTTCTTCTGCCTTGTGCACAGCTTTTCTTCTGGTATACTGGTAATCCTGCTATAACTTTTGACTAAAGCAGGGCCTCGGTGCCTGTATATCCTGTGTCATGTTTCTTCCTAATGGGTGAAAGAGAATGAAGCTCTACCTGTCAGACACAAAATAATCTTTCCTCCAAACTCTTGCATCTATGGACACCTATGGCAGAATCCTATTAACCCTGCAAGATGAGCAGCTGACCTCTCACAGACTGAGAAGAGCAGCGACTTCAACCACGGAACCACTATGAGCACAAACGGTTGCCTGATCACGAGTGCTAACCAGGTAACCAAGTGCAGCAATGTACAGATTATGGATGTAACCGGACAGCACTGACTGCTTGTGAGATGATGATTTAGTCATATGTGGTATAGTAGCTCATCTCTCTTGCCTTTCTTGCCTCTAGTTCCTTAATGACATCACACAGCTGCTTTTCCTGCTCTTTGATGCTCTCCGCTAACTTCGCCACGTCTTCATAATGTCTCCCACGTTGCTCGTCCGCCTGTTTTTGTTTATGAAGGGCCTGGAGCTTCCACTCGGTCTCTGAACATAAGCGGTCGGCTTTTGCTAAACTCTCCTCCAGCAGCTGTAGAAAGTAAAAAGACAATAAAAAAGCTTATATTAAATGCACAGATGTAGCAGAGGCGAATTTGTAGTCATAATCTTTGAGATTGTTTTATATGTGAATCTTGATAACTCGTTGTAATATCCATAAAAACTGGTCAAGTAGCAAACTCGGCTACACCGAACTGCACATAGTGGGAATGAGATACTGTAAACTTATGTTTATTATAATTAAATAAGGAAGGTAATATCGACCCTGTATGGACACTGCTTCCCTTAAGAGGTCATCTCACAATAAAATCTCCTGGGCTGCACACAGCTATTTCCTATTTTTGGAGACACACAGACTTACTGAGTGTCCTGTCATCAAATAGTTGATGTAGAACTAATGGAAAATCATAGAAAGTTTAATGAAAGTAGATTACAAATGTGCCGAACTTTATGAGGGGTGCTATAGTGCCCCAAAAAATAATGGGAACACAATGTGACTCCAAGTAAATCACACTTCTGTGATATCAACCTGTCCAGCAATGAATCAACACTGGTTGTGAATCAATTTCTCCTGCTGTTGTGCAGATGGAACAAACAACAGGTAAAAATGATAGGAAATTAGCAAGACAACCCCTATGAAGGAGTGGTTCTGCAGGTGGTGACCACAGACCATTTCTCTGTTCTCATCCTTTTTGGCTGTTGTTTTGGTCACTTTTGCATTTTGCCATTGCTCTCACCCCCAGAGGTAGCAAGAAGCGGTGTCTACAACCCACAGAAGTTGTTCAGGTAGTGCAGCTCATCCAGAATAGCACATCAATTCAAGCTATGCCAAGAAGGTTAGCTGTGTCTGTCAGCAGTGTCCAGAGCATGGAGCAGATACCGGGAGACAGGTCAGTACAGCACGAGATGTGGAGGCGGCTGTAAGAGGGCAACAATGCAGCTGCAGGACATCTACCTCCTCCTTTGTGCAAGGAGCATCAGTGCCAGAGCCCCGCAAAATGACCTCCAGCAGACCACTAATCTCCATGTGTCTGCTCAGACTGTCAGAAACAGACTCCATGAGGGGGGTATGAGGGCCCGACGTCCACAAGTCGGTGTTTTGCTTACAGCCCAACACCGTGCAGGGTTATTGGCATTTGCCAGAGATCACCAAGATCAGCAGATTCGATTATGATTGGCGCCAGTGCTCTACACGGATGAGAGCAGGTTCACACTGAGCACGTGTGACAGAGTCTGGTGACACCATGGAGAAAGATCTGCTGCCTGCAACATCCTCCAGCATGACCGGTTTGGCACTGGGTCAGTAATGGTGCGGGAAGACATTTCTTTGGGGGGCCGCACCACCCTCCATGTGCTGCCAGAGGTACACTGACTGACATTAGGTACCAGGATGAGATCCTTAGACATATTGTGAGACCACATGCAGGTGCAGTGGGCCCTTCTAATGCAGGAGAATCCTAGACCTCATGTGGCTGAAGTGTGTCAGCAGGTCCTGCATGATGAAGACATTGATGCTATGGACTGGCCTGCCCAGACCTGAATCCAATCAAGCACATCTGGGACATCATGTCTCGTTCCATCCACCAACACCACCACAGACTGTCCAGGAGGTGACTGATGCTTTAATCCAGGTCTGGGAAGAGATCCCTCAGGAGAACATCCGGAGCATTCCCAGACATTGAAGGCATTAAAGTCATACAGGCATTTGGAGGCCACACTACTGAGCCTCATTTCCTTGTCTTGAGACATTTCCACTAAAGTTGGATCAGCCTGCAATTTGATTTTCCACTTTGATTTTGAGGATCATTCCAAATCCAGACTCCATAGGACATAAGTTTTGATCAATTTTATGTTTTATTGTTCTCAACGCATTCCACTATGCAATGAATAAAGAATTGCAACTTGAAGATTTCGTTCATTGAGATTTAGGAGCTGGGATTTTAGCGTTCTTTATTTTTTTTGAGCAGTGCATTTAGAAATATTTTTTCTCGCTGGAAACCCCTTTGTTTTTGGTTTGATAGAAATGGTAAATAACAGAATACACTGGACCGCCACGAAATTGGAGAGCCGAGTATAGTTTATCGCATTTGCTGTGCTTCAAATTTACTTTCAAAGGTTGGATAACCCCTTTAATCGCTAGACTTTGCCTCCAACCTGTTTGTCTTGGAGATCCGCTTCTGTCTCCATCAGCCTCCAGAACATCTGTTCCTCCAAGTCGGTCTTTCTCCTGTTGGTGTCAAGTTCTCCTTTCACCTCTTGTGTCTCGGCCTCAAGTTCTTTAGCCAATTGCTACAAATAAAAGAAAAAAATCTGCTTAACTGGAAGTCAAAAGTCATCCCCAAACATATGTGAAGCTCAGAGACGGACTGGACAGAACATGTCCCAGTGTGTGACGTATACACGCACATCGGCAGCCGTCACACAGCTGTACCTGTTCATAGAAGCGTCTCTGAGCCTCCAGCTCCATCTGCCGGATCTCCACATCTTGCACTACAGCAGCAGCTTCCCTTTCCCGAGTGCACATCTTCCTTTCGATCTCATCATCCAGGCGTCGCAGTTCCATCTTTCTTTGATCCTGCTGATATTTCATAAAACGCTTCCTTGCCGCCTCTAGGAGCTGAAGTTCCTTCAGTTTGAGCTCTCGCTTTACAGCTGCGAGCCTATAATGAAACGTAAAAGCCAGAAAATTAAATTGTGCCTTTCTAAATGCTTATTTTTATTACTGGGAACCCGATAAATGGCATCTGCGTACACACAGCTAAAATAAACTAGCGCCCCCACTATTAGTCTCTAGGACAACCTATAGTGAGAACCCTAACAACTTCTGTTGTCAAAACCGTATCATAGACGTGCCTTCCTTCCCTATCTAAGGGCAGAATGTGAAAGGAGGAGAGAAGCTGAGCTCTGTGAAATATAGGGTTATATGATAGAGGAGAGAAGCTGAGCTCTGTTATATATAATGTTATATGATAGAAGAGATAAGCTGAGCTCTGTGATATATAGGGTTATATGATAGAGGAGGGGAGCTGAGCTCTGTGATATATAGGGTTATAGGATAGAGGAGAGGAGCTGAGCTCTGTGATATATAGGGTTATAGGATAGAGGAGAGGAGCTGAGCTCTGTGATATATAGGGTTATAGGATAGAGGAGAGGAGCTGAGCTCTGTGATATATAGGGTTATATGATAGAGGAGAGGAGCTGAGCTCTGTGATATATATAGGGTTAAATGATAGAGAGAGAAGCTGAGCTCTTGATATATAGGTTATATGTAGGGAGAGGAGCTGAGCTCTGTATATATAGGGTTATATGATAGAGGAGAGAGCTGATCTCTGTGATATATAGGGTTATATGGTAGAGGAGAGGAGCTGAGCTCTGTGATATATAGGGTTATATGGTAGAGGAGAGAAGCTGAGCTCTGTGATATATAGGGTTATATGATAGAGGAGAGAAGCTGAGCTCTGTGATATATAGGGTTATATGATAGAGGGAGAGAAGCTGAGCTCTGTGATATATGGGGTTATATGATAGAGGAGAGAAGCTGAGCTCTGTGATATATAGGGTTATATGATAGAGGGAGAGAAGCTGAGCTCTGTGATATATAGGGTTATATGATAGAGGAGAGGAGCTGAGCTCTGTGATATATAGGGTTATATGATAGAGAAGCTGAGCTCTGTGATATATAGGGTTATATGATAGAGAAGAGGAGCTGAGCTCTGTGATATATAGGGTTATATGATAGAGAAGAGGAGCTGAGCTCTGTGATATATAGGGTTATATGAGAGAAGAGGAGCTGAGCTCTGTGATATATAGGGTTATATGATAGAGGAGAGGAGCTGAGCTCTGTGATATATAGGGTTATATGATAGAGGAGAGAAGCTGAGCTCTGTGATATATAGGGTTATATGATAGAGGGAGAGAAGCTGAGCTCTGTGATATATGGGGTTATATGATAGAGGAGAGAAGCTGAGCTCTGTGATATATAGGATTATATGATAGAGGGAGAGAAGCTGGGCTGTGTGATATATAGGGTTATATGATAGAGGAGAGGAGCTGAGCTTGTGATCTATAGGGTTATATGATTGAGAAGAGAAGCTGAGCTCTGTGATATATAGGGTTATATGATAGAGGAGAGGAGCTGAGCTCTGTGATATATAGGGTTATATGATAGAGGAGAGAAGCTGAGCTCTGTGATATATAGGGTTATATGATAGAGAGGAGCTGAGCTCTGTGATATATAGGGTTATATGATAGAGGAGAGAAGCTGAGCTCTGTGATATATAGGGTTATATGATAGAGGAGAGGAGCTGAGCTCTGTGATATATAGGGTTATATGATAAGTACTGCTGACCTGCCCACATACAGTATGTGTACACGACGTCTTGAATACATTTTTGCAATACGTAAAACGTATTGCGTTAAACGCATCCAAAAAGTACCAAGAAGTGTGGTCCATTTTTGGACACATTTTCTGGTCTGCAAAAACGGATCCCAATTGTTTCTATGGTCTTTTCAATGCGTCGAATGGATCAAGAACTGACGTGTCAATTTTTTGAATGCATTACTTTTACGCAATGAAAAAACATATGAAAAATACGTATCATCTGAATGCCGATACATATTTTACATTGAAATCAATGTAATCACACTTGAACATTGTTAAATATGTTTTCGGGTTCGTTTTATGGCATGTAAAATGTACCCAACAACGTATTTAACAAATGTCGTGTGAACATACCCATAGAGTGATTGACAGTCAGCTCTGTATACACACTGATACAGGGAAAGCTATTGATTACTGCATGAGAGCGGGAAAAGCAGGAATTTTACGGTCTTTTAAGGAGTCCTGCCAGTATGGTCTCTACTTATTACACAGGAACCTGCATCTTCTCATATAACCCTATTTATCATAAAGCTCAGCTTTTCTCCTTATATCATATCTTGCTCTCAGATAAACCACCTGACAGGTACACTTTAACTCAGATCCTAGGCACAGTAGACCAAATTCAAATCTGCAGATTTTGCAAAAAAGCTTATCTAATGTGTCAACTGAAGATATTGGAAGGGGTAAGGAGGAATGGGCATGTAATTTTTTTCAAGGAGATAAGCTGCTACTAGATGTCTGGCAGTAACTTATTCCCATTGAAAGTAACATGTACACTCACACGTATATATACATACATGTATGCCGTATATAGGGCAGGAGGAAGAGCGGTGGACCTCGGAAGTGTATGAGCAGCTTCTGAATAAGGGATAGCATACATTTAACACAATTTCTAAGATACACGTAACAATTGCCCCACTAAGTTCCACAGAATAAAGGGCTCTAACTTATTATAGGTCAGAGACTGCTGGCCTCTGTATCTTTTACCTTTGTCTCTGCTGCAGGAGTCTTTGTTCCTCCTCTAGAAGAAGCTGCCGTCTCTGCTGTTCTGCTCCTCGGAGGAGCTCTTGCTGCTGGTACCAGGCTTCGTCGTCAGCTCTACGTCTTAAAGCCTCAGCCTCCATTTCATGGGATATTTGTCTGCACATAAAGGAAGAATAGAACTACTAAAATTGTTCCTTAGTTCCTAGTCTACTTGTTGGTTATTTTATTGACAGTACACCGTTCCTTAGGTATTTATGCACAGAGTAGTCTATTTTATTTTCCATTCTTGCCTCTTTGCTCTAAACAGAACATCAATGTTACACGAAAAAACTAAAAGAACATCCTCATTGTAATGTACTGTACATTTGTGATTCTGCTGTTTTTCTCAATAAAAAAAGTTCTGCAAAGAGAATATAACTTACATTTACTCCCTATGTAAAATATAACTAGTACAATACTGCCCCTATGTACAAGAATATAACTACTATGATACTGCCCCCTATGTACAAGAATATAACTACTATAATACTGTCCTCTATGTACAAGAATATAACTACTATAATACTGCCTCCTATGTACAAGAATATAACTACTATAATACTGCCCCTATGTACAAGAATATAACTACTATAATACTGCCCCTATGTACAAGAATATAACTACCATAATACTGCTCCCTATGTACGAGAATATAACTACTATAATACTGCCTTCTATGTACAAGAATATAACTACTATAATACTGCCTTCTATGTACAAGAATATAACTACTATAACACTGGCCCCTATGTACAAGAATATAACACTAAAAATACTGCCACCTATGTTCAAGATTTTAACTACTATAATACTGCCACCTATTTACAAGAATATAACTACTATAATACTGCTCGTATATACAGGAATATAACTACTATAATACTACCCCTATGTACAAGAACATAACGACTAGAATACTGCCTCCTATGTACAAGAATATAACTACTATAATACTGCTCCTATGTACAAGAATTTTAAACTAAAAATACTCCCTCCTATTTTACAAGTATTTAACTACTATAATACTGCCTCCTATGTACAAGAATATAACTACTATAATACTGCTCCTATGTACAAAAATATAACTACTATAATACTGCCTCCTATGTACAAGAATATAATTGCTATAATACTGCCCCTATGTATAAGAATATAACTACTACAATACTGTCCCCTATATACAAGAATATAACTACTATAATACTGCCCCTATGTACAAGAATATAACTACTATAATACTGCTCCCTATTTACAGGAATATAACTACTATAATACTGTCCTATATATAGGAATATAAACTACTATAATCTGCCTCCTATGTACAAGAATATAACTACTATAATACTGCCTCAAAGTACAAAAAAATAATACTATAAAAACTCCCTCCTATGTACAAGAATAAAATTGCTATAATACTGCCCCTATTATAAGAATATAACTACACAATACTGCCCCCTATATACAAGAATATAACTACTATAATACTGCCCCTATGTACAAGAATATAACTACTATAAAAACTGCCTCCTATGTACAAAGAATATAACTACTATAATACTGCCTCTTGTACAAGAATATAACTACTATAATATTTGTCCTATGTACAAAAATATAACTACTATAATAACTGCCTCCTATGTATAAGAAAATAATTGCTATAATACTGCCCCTATGTAAAAAAGAAATAAAACTATACAATACTGCCCTATGTACAAAAATCATATCATATAATACTGCCCCCTATGTACAAGAATAAAAACTACTATATACTGCTCCTATATACGGGAATATAAATACTATAATATGCCCCTATGGTACAAGATATAACTACTATAATACTGCACTCCTATGTACAAGAATATAACTACTATAATACTGCCCCCATGTACAAGAATATAACTACTATAATATTTGCCTCCTATGTCAAGAATATAACTACTATAATACTGCTCCTATATATAGGAATATAACTACTATAATACTGCCCTCTATGTACCAGAATATAACTACTATAAACTGCCTCCTATGTACAAAAATATAACTACAAATAATACTGCCTCCTATGAGCAAGGATATAATTGCTATAATACTGCCCCTATGTATAAGAATAAAACCCTACTAAAATTTACGTCCCCTATTCAAGAATATAACTACTATAATACTGCCCCTATGTACTAAGAATATAACTACTATAATACTGCCTCTATGTACAAGAATATAACTACTATAATACTGCCTCCTATGTACAAAGAATATCAAACTACTATAATACTGCTCCTATGTACAAAAAATATAACCTATATAACTGCCTCCTATGAAATAAGAATAAAATTTGCTATAATACTGCCCCTATGTATAAGAATATAACTACTACAATACGCCCCATGTACAAGAATATAATACTATAATACTGCCCTATTTACAAGAATATAACTACTAAAAAATACTGCTGCCTATATACAAGAATATAACTACTATAATACTGCCCCTATATACAAGAATATAAGTACTATAATACTGCCTCCTATGTACAAGAATATAACTACTATAAAAGCTAATGATACACTATTAGGCATAAAGAGATAATAGATGGCTGGAATTGCCTACTTTATAGCTCCCATGCGTGTGGCTAGCAGGACGGGTTACTGTATGGATTTGAACAGCGTGTCCATACAGACACATGCAGGAAGCTGTATCTGGTCACATAGCTTCCACAGATACAAAGGAGAATGTTTAGGGGATACCAAGTGATACCCATTGTGTAGTCTAATTGTGGGGTGGACCTACACCATGCTCAATTAACAAATATAGAAAATTACTCCTCCGTGGAACCAAATTTCCTTCTCCAACTTGTAAAGTTATATGTCCAGAGCAGCACCGGGGTCTAACGTGATGGGTCCGACTCACCTCTCTCGTAAGTACTCCAGCTCCTCCTGCCGAATTCTCTCCCTCTCTTGACTCTGGTAGTCTACAATAAATTTGGGGTACTTGTTGAATATAGGATACTGCTCCTTAGTAAGCGGCACAAATTCACTCAGGAGATGCTGAGGGTGAATCACGGCCGGTGTGGCGTCCATAACATGATATGCTTCTTTAATCATCAAGTTGATGTCCAGGTTATTCCGGTGATGGAAAAAATACTAAAAAATCAGAAAAAAATTAAAACAGAGTTTCCAATTTTGTATAGAGTATTTTATTTTCCAGAGAATGTATTCTATCAGATTCATAGAGCTGCTATCTAAAAAATTAAAGGGGTATTCCCACCATACACGATGATATCATATTCATATGATATGCCATCATTGTGTGAAAAGTACAGGTCCCACCACCCGACTATACTCAGAACTCTCATTGGTTTCAATGGGAGAACTCTGACCACCTCTCCATTCAAAATAGAGATTTTTCTGTTCTTTAGATAGGTACAGGTCCTGCACCTGTCCCATACTGATAATATATCCTATTGACCAAAGTGTATGGTTGGAGTACTCTTATAAGTACAGGCAGTCCTTGACTTACACCGTTCCGACTTACATCTGTCCCCTAGTTGCAAACGGAGACTTATGGGGCATGCGTCACTTGTAGTTCCATGTTCCACAGTGGATAGTAGCTATGAAACGACAAGTTCCAGCATGCCACTGCAGCATATGAGGTGAAAATTAGGTGAAATCTTAACAGGGGCACGGACAGCAAAATAAAGATAAAAACCCTTCCCTGCACTATCTAAAACAGGAAAAAAAAAAAACTTTTGTGCTGGAATTACATTTAATAAATCTACCTGTTCTGACTTACATACAAATTCACTGAAGACCAAACCTACAGTCCCTATCCTGTTCGTAACCTGGGGACTGACTGTATAAGGGTGTGAGACCAATCCAGGTCATGCCTAGATTACACCTTCAGTTCTAAGCATCACTTCTGTGACAATAGCTTTTCCAGCCCCACCTTATTACCGAAAATCACTAGAATCGTGACGGTTTTTCTGCTGTTCCTATAGAAAAGAAATACAGTGGACTGCAATAGTATTCATACACCTTGAGCTTTTCCTCATTTTTAAACGTTAAAGCCACACGCTTAAATGTACTTTATTGATATTTTATATGATAATGCGACAAAGTAGCACGTATTTGTGATGTGTCAAGAAAATGATACATGCTTTATCAATTTTTTTTAAAAATGAGACAAACTGAAGTGTGTGGCGTACGCAGGGCCGCCATACAGGGGGTACAGGGGCTACAGGTGTATGGGGCCGGTGAAACAAGGGGCCGCTGCAAGCAGACTCTTGGTTCACAATCAGACAAGATTCCTGAGCCTGAACAAAGGGCACCAGCCAGCACTGCTGACCGTCCGCTGGGGCCCGGCGGCTCATGGCAGTGTGAGGAGAGGGGCGGTGCGCTCCGAGTCTACAGGAGCTCGCCTCAATTCATGTATACAAAATGCTGCAGCGCGTCTCACTCACTTTAATTCCGCCTCTGATCGGTCTGTGTAGGGGATGCCCCTCACTCTCTCTATATTCTCCGACCTGCTGGGGCGGGCTCTACAGTGACTACTGCAAGAACGAGAGGAGGAGGGGCCGATCCCCCTCACAGGAAAGAGGCAGAGGAATCTGAAGTGAGGGGAGACAGCTGCTCTGCAGCTTTGTTTCATGTATCAGTTGAGACGCTACCCTGCTGTCTTGGCAGTCAGGGCACCTCTCCCTCAAATATTTGTGATACTCCACTGCACTCAGCAACCTCCCACATGAATAACCCCTGGGGCCTCCTCTGAGGTTCCTCCATGCCCCAGTAACTCCCCACTGAAAACCTAAGGGCCACACTGAAATCCTCACCTGGGCCCCGCATGTGTGGAGCTCCCTTTGACAGGACCCACCATGCCCTAGCACCCCCCCCTGGGGGCCCCTCTTGAAGCCCTGGGGCCATCTGACTGACACACCTGCCCTGTAGTGCCTCCCGGGCAACGCTGTGTGGGGCCCCTCTAAAGCCCCTGTGCCAGCGCCACCCCTTCCCCCTGGGCCCTAGCTGTGCGGCCCACCCTCTTTAAAGCCGGTGAGAAGTCATTAGTAACTGGGACCGAATGGAGAAGAGAAGGGAATACGTAAAACCGACTCATCAGATGAGATCGTCACACTGTGAGTCACTAAATGTATCTGCGCACTGTGTCCACCTGTATTTTCCCTATATACCCCTGTAATATCAGGTAGTTATTGAATTTTATTACTAACAGTTACGGTGGTATTGTTCAGTACTGTTATGGTAGTGATAATGTGGCCCGGTAATTATATGCGTCTTAGTATACTTGTTATTTGCAATATTGGTCCTGTGACGTTACTGGTTTGGTCAGTAACGACTAATAGTGGTGAATTCGTGGCGGTAATTCTTCCTGGCCCTTGTTACTACTGCACCTGCAGACAATATTGATAAACTGTAAAATTCAAGAAAATAATGGCGCAATTGCATTTCTTTTTATCTCGGGTTGTGGTGGGCACTGTTGAGGGTGCGCGCCAATGGGTGCGTGGATGATTGGGGGGGAGGGGGAGAGGTGAGACAGACGATTCAGCTGTTGGCGCCGCCCGAATAAATTTCTGATGGCAGCCCTGGGCGTACATATGTATTCAGTGCTCTGTACTCTGATACCTCTAAATAAAATCCAGCGTGACCTCTAGGCCCGGTTCACACGGCTTCTTCAAGCCAGGCAATTGCGAGCCGGATTGCGCTCGCATGTTCCGGCACTTGATAAGGTTGCGGGGGGCGCGGCCGCCGCCCCATAGACTTTCATTAGCCACGGCGCGTATTGTGCGCCTGGATTAATGTGCAGGTCACCTTTCTCCCCGCCCGGAGGATTCGCCGACCGGCGAGAAAGCGACGGAATACCCTGTTCTCTATGAGAACGGTGGATTTACCGCCCAATTTACTGCGAAGGCATTACGACGCCGTAATCGCAGGCGCAAATTTTTTTTCCTATTTTTTTGGGGGTGACCTGCGCGCAGTACGGCGCCATTCCCTTCCCGCGCCCGCAAATAAAGCCGTGTGAACGGCCCTTTAGTAGTCAATTAGTAAAGAGGGTACACCTGTATGAAATTTATTCTTAGTATAACTACAGCTGTTTTGGCCTCAGAGGTTTGTAAGAGAACATTAGTGAACAGACAGCATCATTAAAACCAAGAAACACACCAAATAACTAAGGGGTAAAGTTGTGACAAAGTGTATTACAGGGTTAGGTTTTAAAAATATAGCACAAGCTCTCAACATCTCACAGAGTACTGTTCAATCCATCATTCATAAACAGAAGAACTATGGCATAACTGATAGCCTACCAAGATGTGGCCGTCCACAGCCCAGACAAAGAGAGCTCTAATTAGAGAAGCAGCCAAGAGGCCCAGAGACACTCTGGAGGAGCTGCAGAGATTGTCAACTCAGGTGGGAGAATCTGTCCACAGGACAACTATTAGTTAAGCACTATACAAATCTGAATTACATGGAAGAGTGACGAAAAGAAAGCCCTTCTTGAACTCCTTAAGAAGTACTACTTGCAGGTATCCAAAAAGCATGTGGAAGAAGGTGCTTTGGTTAGATGAGACTAAACTGAAGTTTTTGGCCTAAATGCCAAACACTATGGGCCTCATGTATGAAAACGGTCTAGGTCTAAGACTTTCTTTGTTGCCCATATCAACTGGAGCTCCTCTAATTTTTTCAGAGCACTATATGATATTAAAGGGGAGCTCTGATTGGCTGCTATAGGCGACAGTGAAAGTCTTACACCTAAACAGTTTTCATACATGAGGCCCTATGTGTGGAGGAAAGCCAACACTGTGTATTACCCTGAATACAGCATACCTACCATGAAGCATGGTGGTGGTTGCATCACGCTGGGGAGTGGGGGTGGGGGGCTTTACATCACCAGGGCCTGGAAAGCTGCTCAGGGTTGATGGGAAGATGGATGGAGCTAAATACAGAGCACTCCTGGTGGAAAACCTGTTATAGGCTACAAAAGACCTGAGACTAGGACGTAGGTTCACCTTCCAGCAGGGCCTAAACATACAGCCACAGCTACAATGGAAGGGTTTACATCAAAGCATAGTCATGGGTTACAATGGTCCAATCACAGTCCTGACCTCAATCCCATTGAGAACCTGGAGCAGGACTTGAAAATTGCTGTTCACAAACCTTCGTCGACCAATCTGACGGAGCTCGAGCTATTCCACAAAGAAGAATGGGCAAAAATTCATTCTAGCCTCTAGATGTGTAAAGCTGTAGAGACCTCCCCCAACAGGCTGCAGCTCTCATTGCAGATAAAGGTGGTCCTGCAAAGTATTGACTCAGGGAAGGGGTGGGGGGTAAATACATATGCACGCTGCACTTTTCAGTTCTTAAATAGCAAAACTTTGTAAAGGCATGAATAGTTTTCTTTACACTTCAAAAATACTTGCTACTTCGTGTTGATCGATCAAAGAAAATATCAATAAAATGCATTTAAGTTTGTGGCTGTAACGTTTGAAAATGAGGAACAGTCCAAGGGGTAGGAAGACTTTCAGAACCCACTGTGTATTTCATTACCTCAAAGTCTTCCTTTTGGTTACAGTGCAGTAATGGGGAGCGTGAGCACAGGTTATAGGCCACCACCGCCATCAGCAGGAAGGCTGGATGATTGGAAAATACATTATCAAACAGCTTCAGCCATTCTTCTCTTGTCAAAACCTCCGAAAATAGAGTTTCCAGCAAAGGCCAAGCGTAAACCTGCACGAGAGGAAGTAGACTGTCATCTGGAGCCATAACACAATGACTGGCTATATCCTTGTACATAGGAGCAGTATTATAGTAGTTATATTCTTGTACATAGGGGCAGTATTATAGTAGTTATATTCTTGTACATAAGAGCAGTATTATAGTAGTTATATTCTTGTACATAGAGGGCAGTATTATAGTAGTTATATTCTTGTACATAGAGGGCAGTATTATAGTAGTTATATACTTGTACATAGGAGGCAGTATTATAGTAGTTATATTCTTGTACATAGGAGGCAGTATTATAGTAGTTATAGTCTTGTACATAGGGACAGTATTATAGTAGTTATAGTCTTGTACATAGGGACAGTATTATAGTAGTATTATTCTTGTACATAGGGGGCAGTATTATAGTAGTTATATTCTTGTACATAGAGGCAGTATTATAGTAGATATATTCTTGTACATAGGGGCAGTATTATAGTAGTTATATTCTTGTACATAGGGAGCAGTATTATAGTAGTTATATTCTTGTACATAGGAGCAGTATTATAGTAGTTATATTCTTGTACATAGGGAGCAGTATTATAGTAGTTATATTCATGTACATAGGGAGCAGTATTATAGTAGTTATATTCTTGTACATAGGGGGCAGTATTATAGTAGTTATATTCTTGTACATAGGGGGCAGTATTATAGTAGTTATATTCTTGTACATAGGAGGCAGTATTATAGTAGTTATATTCTTGTACATAGAGGGCAGTATTATAGTAGTTATATTCTTGTACATAGAGGGCAGTATTATAGTAGTTATATTCTTGTACATAGAGGGCAGTATTATAGTAGTTATATTCTTGTACATAGAGGCAGTATTATAGTAGTTATATTCTTGTACATAGAGGGCAGTATTATAGTAGTTATTTTTGTACATAGAGGGCAGTATTATAGTAGTTATATTCTTGTACATACACGGCAGTATTATAGTCGTTAAATATTCTTGTACATAGGGGGCAGTATTATAGTAGTTATATTCTTGTACATAGAGGGCAGTATTATAGTAGTTATATTCTTGTACATAGGGGGGCAGTATTATAGTAGTTATATTCTTGTACATAGAGGGCAGTATTATAGTAGTTATATTCTTGTACATAGGGGGCAGTATTATAGTATTTATATAATTTTACATAGGGAGCAATATTATATTAGATATATTTCTTGTAAATAGAGGGCAGTATTATAGTAGTTATATTCTTGTACATAGGAGCAGTATTATAGTAGTTATATCCTTGTACATTGGAGCGTAATATGTTTATATTCTTGTACATAGGAGCAGTATTATAGGAGTTTTATTCTTGTACATAGGGACATTTATTATGGGTAGTTATATTCTTGTAATAGGGAGCAGTATTATGTAGTTATATTTCTTGTACATAGGGAATGTATTATAGTAGTTATATCTTGTACATAGGGCAGTATGATAGTGTTATATTCTTGTACATAGGGGGCAGTATTATAGTAGTTTATTCTTGTAACATAGGAGATCATATATAGTAGTTATATTCTTGTAATTTGGGGCAGTATTATAGTAGTTATATTCCTGTACATAGGGGGCAGTATTATAGTAGTTATATTCTTGTACAAAGGAGGCAGTATTATAGTAGTGACAGTGAAGGAAATAAGTATTTGATCCCTTGCTGATTGTGTAAGTTTCCCACTGACAAAGACATGAACAGTCTATAATTTTAAGACTAGGTTAATTTTAACATTGAGAGATAGAATATTCAAAATAAAATCCAGAAAATCATATTGTATAAATTTATTTGCATTTTGCTGAGAGAAATAAGTATTTGATCCCTCTGGCAAACAAGACTTACTACTTGGTGGCAAAACCTTGCACAGCAGTCAGACTTTTTTGTAGTTGATGATGAGGTTTGTGCACATGTCGGGAGGAATTTTGGTCCATTCCTCTTTGCAAATCATCTCTAAATCACTAAGATTTTGAGGCTGTCGCTTGGCAACTCAGAGCTTTAACTCCCTTCATAAGTTTTCTATGGGATTAAGGTCTGGAGTCTGGCTGGGCCACTCCATGACATTAATGTGCTTCTTTTTGAGCCACTCCTCTGTATGTTTTGGGTCATTGTCTTACTGGAAGACCCAGCCACAACCCATTTTTAATGTCCTGGTGGAGGGATGGAGGTTGTCACTTAGGACTTTACAGTACATGGCTCCATCCATTCTCCCATTGATGTGGTGAAGTAGTCCTGTGCATTTAGCAGAGAAACACCCACAAAACATGTTTCAACTTCCATGCCTTTCTCTTCCTCCAAACACGGCGAGTTAATGCCCAGAGCTCAATTTCTGTCTCATCTCACCACAGCACCTTCTCCCATTCACTCACAGAATCACCCAGGTGTTCATTGGCAAACTTCAGATGGACCTGCACATGCGCCTTCTTGAGCAGGGGGACCTTGCGGGCACTGCAGGATTTTAAACCATTATGGTGTAATGTGTTACTAATGGTTTTCTTGGTGACTGTGGTCCCAGCTGCCTTGAGATCATTAACAAGTTCCCCCTGTGTAGTTTTAGGCTCTCGACCTCCTCATGATCAAGGATAAACCACCAGGTGAGATTTTGCATGGTGCCCCAGATCGATGACCGCTGACAGTCATTCTGTATTTCTTCCATTTTCTTACTATTGCACCAGCAGTTGTCTCCTTCTCACCCAGCGTCTTACTTATGGTTTTGTGGCCCCTTCCAGCTTTGTGCAGGTCTATGATCTTCTCCCTGACATCCTTAGAAAGCTCTATGGTCTTGCCCATGTTGTAGAGGTTAGAGTCTGACGACAGGAGTCTTATAAAGGTGATTATTTAAGACATCTGCCTTTAATGCAGATAACGAGTTGATTAGGAACGTTTAACTGGTCTGTAGGAGGCAGAACTCTTAATGGTTGGTAGGGGATCAAATACTTATTTCTCTCAGCAAAATGCAAATACATTTTTATAATTTATTCAATGTGATTTTCTGGATTTTAATTTGGATATTTTATCTCTCAATGTTAAAATTAACCTACCCTGAAAATGATAGACTGTTCATATCATTGTCAGTGGGCAAACTTACACAATCAGCAAGGGATCAAATAATTATTTCCTTCACTGTATATTCTTGTACATAGTAGCAGTATTATAGTATTTCTTTTCTTGTACATAGGGGTAGTATTAGTACAAAGAACAGTACTCATTTGCCCTTGTGCTTTGACAAACCTCATGAGATATGCCGCAATCTCTGTGATATTCCATCATCACTATCATGCATGTTATTACTACCATAAGATGATACGACAGGAATGTGAACACCACTGCTCCAGGCATACGCCATTATTTTTGCACAAGCAAAAACTGTATTTAATATTTGACTTTTTGATATAAAATGCTGCCACTTGCAATGAAATGGACAAACATAACACATAAAGTAAGGAGTGCATAGTCAAACTTTTCCTTTAGACAGAGGATCATGCTCCTTCTCTCAACTTAAATGTTTAAATACCTATGAGAAAACACCAAAGCAGTCACGCACACATACAGCGCTACATCCCAATGATGCACACACATCAGGTGCACGGGGTACCAGTTACCTGTGACGTGACGTCATTCCTCACAAAGTGCTGGAGGAGCTCTTTGTCATGATGCGCCAAGACATTCTCCACCATGCCAAGAATGTTGATTGGAGGATTCGGAAAGTACTCAAACCAATGCTGACACCAATTAGCTACCAAGGACAAAAAAATCGTTAAACACTTACCAACTAACAAAAGAAATTTACATTATTTTTGATGGGATCACAGGGACTGGTAACCCGGCTTTACAGAGATTGTCTGGTTTAGGAAACCCATCATCACCCTATGAGGGAATTCTGAGGTTATAGACGGTGTGCCACAGCCAAGATCCTCATTTATTAGCCAGTGGGGAGGGCAGCTACAAAGAGTCTCTCTTTCCCTCTGGAGGACTCAGTACATCCATGGAATACACAGCCCAATGGCTTTAATGGGTACTGTGCTTCATTTTACCTGTTGTGGTGTTGTAGAGAAACGCGATGCTTACTGCCAGGCACTCCCTCAAATTACAATTGATCGCTCGGGTTCCCAACAGTGGGATCAGCTTATTGTGGGGTGTCAGAGAAAATAAAGGGTTAAGTGATTTCTCTCCAAGTTTTAAATGTTCATATTTGTGCAGACTTCAAAATCTCACGCATTTGTTTTTCTCCTTGAGAATGCTTAGCCTTAATGTAGTTATTGATGAAGTAAACATTTTTTAGGAGGAATTTATTCATTAATATTACTGTTTATGGTTTATGTTGGTTTTTGGCCTTCCAATATCTAAACCACTGATTATATATATATATATATATATATATATATATATATATATACACACATGCACACAATACAATTGGTTAGTTTAATTATAATACAGTACCTCTAATAAACATACTTTTAATACCTAGGCAGTCAGTGACCATTATATTATCTTGGTTTTTCATTACTAATAATTCATTTGCAGCATAAAACCTGGCAAATCAGACAGTCATTATTAAAGTATTTAAGATGAGAAAAGCAACTTACCTAAACATTGTTTTAATTATCAAATATTAGGAAAACTGGGGGACATCTTAATGGTCTTAGAGGATTCTGGGAATTAAGTAACGACATGTTACACTAATCATCTTAGTTGTATATATATAAAAATATATATAATATTTATATATATATATATATATATATATATATATATATATAGATAGAGAGATAGATCTATAGATATCTATATAGCGACTAAGATGATTGCTATAATATTTCATTACTTAATTCCCAAAATTTATAGGACCATTAAGATGTCCCTCAGTTTTTCGAGTATTTAATAATTAAAACAATGTTTAGATAAGTTGCTTTGCTCATCTTAAATACTTTAATAATGACTGTCTGATTTGCCAGGTTTTATGCTGAAAATTAATTATTAGCAATGCAAAACCAAGATAATATAAAGGTCACTGCCTAGGTATTAAAAGTATGTTTATTAGAAGTAACCAATTGTATTATGATTAAACTAACCAATTGTATTGCAAATAGTAATTAAAATGTGAAGTGATTAATGTTGCCACACTTCCAGATCAACTTATATAAAAACTTGTATGTATTAACCAAAATAAAGAATTTTGCATCTGAATTAACTTGATGTTGGGCGTCAATCTTCCGACATAATGCGCATATGTTCATTCTGATATTAATTTGGAAACCGGCATAATGGGGACTAAGTCGCAGGCTAATATCATCAACAGCAAACAAAACTTAAGTGCATCTGTCACTAGGCACTTGTGCTTAAAGGGGTTGTCCCATTTAGCTGTTTTCACTCTTCAGGCCGAGTGTGGGTCTACAGCAGTGAGTGACATTTCAGCTCTGCTAGCTCCTGTTCCTAGCTATTCCTGTTACAGGGACTGCTGATGAATGAGCGGTTACAATGCAGCCATTTCGATGAATGACTGGACTTCTAATACAAGGATGGCTCAATTCTGCCACTATAGGAGCCGCTCGTGTAAAGCGAGCAGGGGACCTTCCATTATGTCGTCCTAACAGGGCATATGAGCAGGGGCCGTGTTCAGGAGAAAAACCTCTTTACTACTAAAATCTGGACTCCCAGATCCTGCGGCGTTGATTTACATTGCCATGTCTACGAAAACAGCTCCAAGGACATGATGTGAAGAGAGATCAATGTATAGGAGCCTGAACTAAACACATGGACATAAGTATACAAGCAATGAGCTCTCCTGTCTGAGAAGTGCCCATCAGGGATTACATTTTGACATAAATTACACTATACAAGGTGATCTGTGCAGTAAATCCTTGACTTTCCTTCACATAAAACAAATTATCGTACTTATCACGGTGGCCACAACTTCAAAGCAGATAAGCTGGTTGTTCTGAAAAAGTTTAACAAATGGAAACGCCAAGAGCGGGAGGTACTTTGTTTCTCCAAATATGGCGGACCAATGGGCCAAGGTAGAGAGTGTCCTAGTGGGGGAACATAGAAACACAGTTACTTGCCAAACTCACAACTAGGACAATGGTGCATGTCCAAAGCTGATCCCTTTATAACACATATTTGCAACTAGGGGAAAGCAAAAGAGAAAGAGAAGTTACAAGGAAAAAAAGCTTAAAGAGGTTTTCTCACTAGGCTGTTTCACTGAATCACAAGCAGCTTTACACTCACTGTCTGATTAGGCTGTGGGTGATTCTGTAGCAGTGATGAGTATATTTAGCTTCTCTGTAACTAGCTGAGCCATTACACTGACAAGTGCAGGAGATGTTATCTCTTCAGTAAACAAAAGGTACATGTGCTCTGAGGAGTGAAAACAACTGATTATCTGTAAACAGAAGCTAATCTTGTTAGAGATAATTAGTGCTCCTTTACAAGGCAGAGGACAAATACCAGTCGGTTTATCCGACTGGTATTTGTCCTGTTTTGTGTGCCGTCCCCACGGCTGCGATGAGTGGAGAAAAGCCCTCCCCCTTCCCATAAACCGTCCGAAAACCGGATGGAAGAATGAACATGCACAATGTTGTTCAGGCGGAACTGCACGGGTTTTCCATAGAAGCCCTGTGTGTTCGTTTGCAAACCCGTGCTGTAAGGACATGCCCTTAGTATGCTCTGAGTGAGTTCTCCTGTGCATGGTGACATCGCTCCCTGCTCTCTGCACTAATCAGATAGAAAGATTCTGGTCAGGTAACCGGAGAAACCTGTGTGCACTCAGAGCACATAAAATCTCTTTTATCTAATGACTAAAGTAAAATCAATTGACCAATATATTTAGAAAAAGTCTTCAATTATCTGTCCCTACATGTTGAAATATATTTGTAGTGAGAAAACCCCTTTATTCATTGCTTGATGAACAGTTTTGCAACTTCTCAATATACTGTATTTCAAGGTAGCACTATTTTAAAGACCTATGCTGTGTATAAAGATAATCTTATATTCAGAGGCTGTAAGACTGTACTATTCATGTAGTTGTGGTCTGTTCTAAATGCAGGCCAAGAAACACATGCGAGTTATCAATGTCCACAGGTCTCATCTCTTGGCCATTAAAAGTGTAATTAGCTCCAAAATAGAAACAGCCTGTATATTACATAAAATAAGGTCAGCCATCTTCTTACCTCTGCAATACCCTTAGGAGCTTCCTGCTCTTGAGGGGGTATTCTTGGTGAAGCAGGATGTACTGGGGATGGGTGCCCTTGTCGGTGAGGCTGCTGAAAGCGGCGTGGTTCTCAGGTAGTTGGAGCAGGGAACGCCAGATGAACATTCTGCATGAACATGAAACCACTGAACCCATTACCTACACAGCCATCACGCTTTCCAATCTATGTTATGAACAATGAAAAGATTAAGGGGTATTTCCACCTGGTAAAACCCCTTCTGGGGGCAGCGTGAAGCTCGCTACGAGAACCTCAGAGAATGGAGAGACTGCCGCACTTTGGCAGCTCTCTCCCATTCATATCTATAGGAGTACCGAATATACCCGAGCACACTCGCTCAGGACTCCCACAGACATAAACGCGGAGAACTGCACAAGCCTGGTCATCTCCCCGTTCTTCTCCAAGACCTGCTCATAGCGAACTACGAGTCAGCCTCAGGAGGGATTATACCAGATAACATATGGACATCTAGCTCCTCCGAGAGCAGCTCCTTTTCTAGTGGACATGACAGGATTTCATTGGCAGCCATGTAATACTATATTCCCTTGACAACAGCAGCTGTATGCCAGGATTGCTGGGTGCAGGACCCAGGGTGACCAGCTGACAGCCCTCAGCCCATATTCTAAATGGGTTGCCTTGCAAAAGCCTAGTCCATTAATGGTTTATTTTTATCTCATAAACGGATGGTATATCCCAAGGATTTCTGCAATCACATGATCAACTCCCCGTTCAAATGGGAATCTTCCCTTTTTTTTTTTAAAAGTAAAAGGAATGACACTGATGGCTCCCCTGTGCCGATTCACTGATGGCTCCCCCTGTGCTCATTCAGTGACGGCTCCCCCTGTGCCCATGCACTAATGCTTCCCCTGTGCTCATTCACTGATGGGCCCCCCTGTGCGCATTCACTGATGAGCCCCCCTGTGCGCATTCACTGATGAGCCCCCCTGTGCGCATTCACTGATGGCTCCCCTGTGCTCATTCACTGATGGCGCCC
The DNA here is from genome assembly GCA_025379985.1 of Phyllomedusa bahiana. NCBI lineage: Eukaryota > Metazoa > Chordata > Amphibia > Anura > Hylidae > Phyllomedusa > Phyllomedusa bahiana. Next base: position 100,661 of record JAODAL010005264.1, read on the forward strand.
CTGTGCCCATTCACTGATGGCTCCCCTGTGCTCATTCACTGATGGCGCCCCCCTGTGCTCATTCACTGATGGCTCCCCCTGTGCTCATTCACTGATGGCTCCCCTGTGCAGATTCACTTTTGTCTCCCCTGTGCTCATTCACTGTTGGCTCCCCTGTGCCCATTCACTGATGGCTCCCCTGTGCCCATTCACTGATGGCTCCCCTGTGCCCATTCACTGATGGCTCCCCTGTGCCCATTCACTGATGGCGCCCCCTGTGCTCATTCACTGATGGCTCCCCTGTGCCGATTCACTGATGGCACCCCCTGTGCCGATTCACTGATGGTGCCCCCTGTGCTCATTCACTGATGGCTCCCCTGTGCCGATTCACTGATGGCGCCCCGTGTGCGCATGCAGTGAGGGCTCCCCGGGGCCGATTCACTGATGGCGCCCCCTGTGCTCATTCACTGATGGCTCCCCTGTGCCGATTCACTGATGGCGCCCCCTGTGCTCATTCACTGATGGCTCCCCTGTGCCGATTCACTGATGGCTCCCCAGTGCCCATTCACTGATGGCTCCCCTGTGCTCATTCACCCCTGATGGCTCCCCTGTGCTCATTTCACCTGATGGCTCCCCCTGTGCTCATTCAGTGATGGCTCCCCCTGTGCTCATTCAGTGATGGCTCCCCCTGTGCTCATTCAGTGATGGCTCCCCTGTGCCGATTCACTGATGGCTCCCCTGTGCCGATTCACTGATGGCTCCCCTGTGCCGATTCACTGATGGCTCCCCCTGTGCTCATTCAGTGATGGCTCCCCCTGTGCTCATTCACTGATGGCTCCCCCTGTGCTCATTCAGTGATGGCTCCCCTGTGCTCATTCAGTGATGGCGCCCCCTGTGCTCATTCAGTGATGGCTCCCCCTGTGCTCATTCACTGATGGCGCCCCCTGTGCTCATTCAGTGATGGCTCCCCCTGTGCTCATTCACTGATGGCTCCCCCTGTGCTCATTCACTGATGGCGCCCCCTGTGCTCATTCAGTGATGGCGCCCCCTGTGCTCATTCAGTGACGGCTCCCCCTGTGCTCATTCACTGATGGCGCCCCCTGTGCTCATTCACTGATGGGCCTCTTCATGGTCTTTCTCTGCACATTGAGGCATGGCTGCTCACTGTGAACCTAAGCAGCAGTACAGATCTTTTCATGTGAGCTGGGCCAGCTGTGGTGCGGTAGGCCGGGAACACTACGGTCTCGGAAAAAGAAGTGAAGAGGCTGCAGCTCTGAATTAAAGCTATGGCTCCTTCTTTCTCGGGATCCTGTATAGCGGTATGCCACCACTTTATGAGATCGGATTCACCCTTTAAAGCAGTTGTCCATGTGTTTTTTGTTATTGCAAAAGAATAAAAAAAAAAAACACATACTCAACTCTGTTCCAGGATACTCCTGGTGGTCTCCAACATTGTGTTTTTCTCAAGCCGCCGGCGGTCAGATGGCCACCGCTGCAGTGGTCGCACGCATTGCCTATTACTGTTCTGAGCTGCTCACTTTTAAAACAGTCCAGAAAAAAACAAAACAATGCTCAGCATCTCCAGAAAAACATGAAATAGCAGCAGGTGCCTGGTGACGTGTGCTGCCGGCCCATGTCTGTGTGTTTGCATTTTCTCTACAGCTACGTCACCTGCACCTGCCTTATTTCATGTTTTTCTGTAGGTGCTAACCATGGTTGTTTTTTTGGGAGTGTATGCATAGGAGAGCAGCTGCCTCTATTTGGGTTGTGCACTCCACCCATCCATTCAGACCATTTTTAATCATAACAGAGTAAAGCTGGGACCCTGAAATGATAGAGGCCGGGAAAGGCAGTGAGAGAGTCAAGATTGTTTAGTGTAGGTCCTCATCCTAATGAGCCATCAGAATTTTGATCAAAATGTGCACTAAGAACCTTTAGAATTTCATGTATACCACATATAGCAGAAATGCACTGTAAAATAATTCATACACTCCATGCTGGCCTCTTCGCGTCTGCAGAGTGCTCCTGGTCTGTTTTTGTGTGTTTGCACTTCCAAATGGTGATGTCAGGCAATGGCATGTAACCGCAGACAGCCAAGAGTAAATAGAAGAATGGGGGCGACCGCCAAGAACGTCAGTGATGGCGAGTACAAAGGGAGAAGTTTCTTTTATTTTATTACAGCAGCAGCATAAATTATAAAAAAAGAACATAGACACACCTTTAAATCAAAAAAGCGTTGCTGGTTAAAGGAATGTTCCCACCATACGCTATGGGCCTGATTTATAAAACCTGTCAGTGTAAGGGTAAGTTCACATGGCGTCTTGCATCCGAGTGAACATACGCTTTTCAGATGTGACTCTGGGACAGACAGAACGGACCCAGAGACGCATTTAACAATTAGCAATTTATCACTGCCTGCAATGACAGACACGCAGCGGCGTTCACATGAGAGATCACCGCTGCATGTTTCCATAGCGCAGCTCGGGTCGGTTTTTCAAAGAAATAACATGCAATTCTTTGAAAGACGGACGCGGCAGGCGCGATGCAGACACGCAGCGGCAATCTCATGTTAACGCCGCTGCTTGTTCCTCATTGCAGGCAGTGATAAAGTTACTGCTAATTGTTAGATGCGTCTCTGGGTCCGTTTGTCGGGCCCAGGAACCCCTTGAAAAAAGGGATGTTTACACGGCTTATTTGGATGTGGGTTTTGAACGGGGTTTTTAAAACAAAAAAGGTTTTTTACTCCAAAAAAATTGCCCCGAAAAACGCTTTCCCCAGAAGGGTTTTAGAGGCGTCTTTTCCCCCAGGTTTTGGATCAGGTTTTGGCGAGGTTTTTACCCCTATAAATTAAAAAGCCAGGACAAAAAAAGGCAAAAAAAAAATGTGCCTAAAAAAAAATGCTTTTAGAAATTTGAATGAACTTCTTTTTCAGCGTTTTTCCAAAAAAAGGGGTTAAAAACCCCCATCATGTGTGAACTACAACGAGGTTTTAATAGGGAATCAATGAAAAAGAACGGGGGGGTTTTGGAGATGTTTTGGGCGGGGAGGAAAAAAGCTCCTAAAAAAAATCTTCCAAAACCTCGTCCAAAAAAAAGCCATTTTTGAACAACCCTAAGACTGTCCCTGTTGCCCACAGAAACCAATCGGAGCACAGCTTTTATTTTCCCACAGTAGTAAAAGAAATGAAAGCTGAGCTCTAATCAGTTGCTATGAGCAACAAGGACAGTCGTAGGGTATGTTTTACACGGGTCTGCGGCGTGTACTGTACGCACCCCAATACGCCGGCTGTTTTAGAAGTACGGGCTAGCCAAAGGTGTACCCTCTAAAGCACAGGGGGGGGGAAGGGCGGGGGCCCCTTTTATTTATTAACCCCGATGCATAAAAATTCCGGGGGGAAAAAAAAGGGCAGGTATTCTTTCCCCCCAGTGTCAATACCGTTGGGGAAGATGGAGGGGGAATTCATAGGTCTTTAGAGGCTTGATTTTTGGTTTACAGGATGTATTTTGGGGTTTTTTTGCAGAGCAAAATTTTGCCCAAAAAAAAAATGTCCTGAAAGCGCCGGGTGGAACATTCCCCTTGGGCTTTTTCAAAAAGTGTATTGCGGCGAGTATGTAGTGCCAAATCCCGGGTGTTTTAAAGTACCACCTGCCAGCGCATACTTCTAAAACACTGACTGCTCCCATTCACTTTCACTCTCCCCGACGCATAAACGCCGGGAAAAAGTGACCTGTCAATTGTTTTCCCCGCCACGCATTATATGTCGGGGAAAACGTCGGGTATTCATAGCGCTCAATGAGATTTGCTGCAGAAACATCAGTTCCCTTCATAGGTTGGTTTTAGTAGCAAGGACATGGTTTTCTGCACAAATTCCCATTCAGATGCTCGGGACAATTGCACACGTCTGCAACAAACCTGCTTCATGTGAATTCCCGTCCTTTTCTCTACAAGGTCACCGTACATTTCTCATGTTGCTCACAATTTCCTTCAACTGAATGGTTGGAGGGTGTGCTATCCATGGCCTATGTGAGGACACTGCCTCAGACTTGTGCACCCCCAACTCCTCCTTCATTAGAGGACTATGACATGTCAGGTCACAGTCAGCAGCCCTCTCCCGCCAATCTTTTAGGGTATGATCACAAGGCAGATTGACTCCGTGTTTACATACGCCTTTAGCTGCGTGTTTGGATCCGTCTATCGGACCCCAAACACGCAGCTAACAAATAGCAGTGTGATTTACATTGCTTTTAATATGAAACATGCATCTGTGTTCAGACGAGTGATCGCCGTTCTGTGTCTCATTGCGTGTTCTGGATCCGTTCCAAGAATTAACCTGTCAATTCTTCGTCCGAAAGACGCAGCAGAAGCCCGATTTAAAATGATAGGATGCGATCCTGCTGCAGCCAACACGCAATACGTGATGGATCCGTTTAGGATCCGATCGACGCAGCGTTTTGGGATGCGATTTTTGGATCAACAAAGGAACCACAAAAAAACCCCAAAAAAAAGTGTGTGAACATTCCCTTAGGGCAATTTTTTGTCACTGTTTTGGTGTGGTTTCTGCCCCAAAAAAACGTGAAAAAAAAAAAAAAAAAACCCCCCAATTTTTATTTCCATAAACCATGAAAACCACGTTTTGTGTTTATACGCCCCACAGGTTTAATTATTAATTTTGGGGGGGAAATATAAATTTTCTTGAAACATTTTTTCGTGCAAAAAAATGCCCATAGAAATAAGGGGGAAGTTCAAAAAAAACGGTTCCAAAACCCCCAGCCAGAAGTGTGGCATATTTTTGACAAGGTTTTTGGGGCGGGAATCTCAACCCAAAAACCGGGCCCCAGGGGTCAAAACAAACCAAATTGTAAAAAAACTTGGGGGTTTTTTAAAAATTTTAAAAAAAAAACCCGTGGAAAATCACCCCCAGCTAAAAAAAACCACGTCAAATTTTCCTGTCAAAAAATTGCTGCATATAAGGCAGTTTTCAGATGAGTATTTGAAGCGGATTTGGACGCTGAAAAATAAGTGACCAAATCAGCCGTGTGTGGATGCACCCTTAAGTTATTTAAGTCAAAATAATAAATAAGATATATCTAACGTAAAAAAATAAAATAAAAAAGGTACAATCATAACTGACATGATAAGCACTAGTGTTATGGGGCTGTGATGAATTGTTTTACCTGTATTTGGCCGGATATTCTCCAAAAAACCCTTCGATACTTCAAAGGGCTTTGCTTTGGCCTCCCTTGGTAAAAATTTTCGTTCGCGTAAAAAACAAATTTTGAAAAAACTTTTTTTTTTTGTGATTACCTTAAAAATTAAGGGGGAAAGAGATGATTTAACCTTTTTTTCCTAAATTTTTAAAAAATTTTGGGAGAAAAACCAAATAAGTCAATAGTTTGATAGGCAACAGTCTTGCAGCTACAGCACACTTAATTAAAAACATTATGTACTTTTAAAACTATATGCATTCAGCTCGGGTTAATAGGGGGGGACCCCATCTCACACTTTGTGGTAAGGATGGGCCCCATCAAATTGTGATGGGTGCGGCCCCCTCGGGGGACCCCATTATCTCAGAAAAACTGCCCCCTCTTTCCTGAAAGTTCCATTCAAAAGGGAAAAGAAATAGGTTGTGTTTGCCCCCACCAAAAAACTCTCTCTTCCATTGTACGGGAGTTCTGAGTACAAATCAAGCTTCCTGTACTTAGAACTCCAGTAGAAACGGGGGTGGAGAGCGCACGCAAAGGGAGGGCATTATAAACAAGATTTAAAGGGGGGTTTTAAACTAAAAAGATTATTTTTAAATATTTAGGGAACAGTAAATGAAGACTTTTTCCAAATATATTGCTTTATTTTGGTTTGTTGAGGAGAGAAGAGAGATTTTATTTATTCTGAGTGTACACAGGTTTTTTTCCGTTACCGTCTTCTCTGTCTTATTGAAACAGGGAGTAAAGTCATCAGGGGGGAATACCTAATGAGGCTGGGCCCCTGCAAAAATTTTGGGGTCCCCCCCGCCCCCACCGTAAACATTTATCAGTACCTCTAAATAAGAGTCGTGCATTACTAGATAATACAAGGAGCAGATCCTCCCTTAAAAAATCACCCATCAACTGCACGAAACAAATTTAATTTACGGGAAAATCAAAAAATTTACCAATAAACTACTACATATGGGGGCCGATTATACCCCCAGAACGACCACAAATTACCACCCCCAAAAATGACTGAATAATAAACCCACAATATTACTGAATAAAAATCATATACAAAGACCAATATTACCACCATACAGTGACCATAACATACCCCCTTACCAGGGGCCTGCAGACTGATATTACCTCCATACAGTGACCATTAGTGGAGACACCCGTTACCAGGCTCTGCTGACCTTTTTTACCCCCCATCCCGGACCATATTGTGGGGAGACCCAGTGTACACAGGCCTGCGATGTATATTACCTCCATTTTAGTGAACCACATAGTGGTAGACACCAGGTACACGGGGGTCTGTAAATTTTTTTTCCTCCATACAGGACCATTAGTGGTAGACAACCAGTGTACAGAGACTTGCAGGGGTGTATATTACCGCCCCTATTGTCCCTATAGTGTTAGATTCCAGTTTATACAGGCTCTGCAGATATATAAGTGATCACAGTGCAATTACATTGAAAAACTCACATGTGACGTCTTTTCTGAAAAGTTGTTCACTTTTCTTCTCCATCCGACCCAGACCAACATGATGACTTCTCCCGGCCACCACTTATCAGCACGTATTTCCAAAGCACGGGGGGATGGCAGCCCGCCAGCCCCATTGACATGCATTGCATTGCGTTGCAATTGACATGTCACATTTTCCCCCCTGCTTTTTTTTAAACAAAAACATATTGTACACGCGGGGGGGAGACGCGAATCCAAGTTCCTATGGAAACTATGGATTACTGTAACGCGGTTTTAAACCCAATAAAGCCCTGTGGGGCCAAGTGCACCCAAATAAGCCGTGTGAACATACCCTTAGAATCCTCACTTTCCCAGCCCCTCCCTCATTGTCCCCCGCCTCTGTATCAACATTTTTTGGAAGAGCTGGTACAGGCCATAACTTAGAGACCCAGTCTCCTAGATGGGTGTGGAGGAACAGAGGACTGAACCCCTGGAGACTGTGCTACAGCTATGACCTGTACCTGAATCACACTGTGTGGTCTGATCCCTTCCATTGCACCCAGAAGATCAGCCACAGGCATGATGAATGATCTTTAGGGGATGCAAGGGATGAAGTTTAGTACGGTCATGTTTTTTGTAGTGTTTCTGTTTTTTCTACAGATTTCCAAATTGGATGGAATGGACTACGTCAGACCCGCGTGGAATCCATTTCTTTAATAAAATGGCCAATGAGGGACGTTGTTGGGTGGGGTTTATTTAAATTAAGTGTTTTTGTATTGTGTCTATGTTTTTTAAACCATTTTATTCCAATGTTAGTAACAGATATTTGACCGACACCTCTGTATGACTAGTGCTGGGGCTCAGTGTCAGCCTTGAGGCGACAAAAAAAAGCAGAGCTGGCTGACACAAAGTCCCAGTGGTAGCAATGCATCTTTTACTGGAAATAAATGGTAAAAAACACACACCGAAACAACACAAAAAACCTCTAAATAAACACTCTCCGACAACATCCCTCGTTGATCGTTTTATTAAGGATATTACACTGTGTCCAATGTAGTCTACAGGGGAAACCTGTAAAATAAAAATAAAAATATAGCTGAACGCTATCTAAAGTGCCTAGGGACAGAATGAAAAAATTAGCCCAAAGGGTAAAACCCCCCCCCCCATTTTAGGTAGGTAGCTGCCCCCCCTAGCAGGTAGCAAAAACCAAAGCTTTTTGGATGGGGTAGCCCTCCCCCATCGGTTTAGGTACACAGGCCACCCTTTATGTGGTAAGGGGCCCTTTAAAACCCCCTTAAAGGGGGACCCAGCAGTTTTGCCTTTCTGCCAGCCCTATTTTTAAAAATTGCCCCTGTTCTTTATGTAGAATAATTTTTTGGGGACACTTTTACCTTTCCATGTGATTCAGGATTGTTTTCTCGTGACACATTGTGTTTTAAAGTTAGTAAAAAAATTTTTATCCAGAAAAATTTCCTTGTTTGTTTGTAAAAAAATTTATAAAAATTTCATGAAAATTTTAAAAAAAAATTTGTGATTTAAAAAGTTCAAAATTTTTTGTGTGAAAAGACAGATAATTTTTTCAACAATAACTAGTCTACCATATGCCCACTATGGTTTTGGTTTTTTTTTTAAATGTTTTTTTTTTTTTACGACATTGGGGTTTTTGAAATTTAGTGTCATTTTACTTTTTCAAGAAATTTGCTTTTTTAAATTTTTTAGGGCCCCACTCAGTTCTGACGTGGCTTTGGGGGGCCCTGTTGTTAGATCCCCCATAAAGGGCCCCTTTAAAAAAAACTACCCCCCCTTAAAAAAGTATTTTACAACATATTTAGGAAGTTTTTTACCCTTTAGGTTTTCCAGAAATTAAAGCAAAGTGGAGGTGAAATTTTCAAAATTCACATTTTTGCAGATTTTTCAATATTTATCCATTATTCACTGGAATACTTTTAATGTGACCAGGTAAATGCAACTTAATATCAATTCCCTCAGGTCTGTCGTTTTTAGAGATATCCCATATGTGGCTCTAGTGCGCTATTTGGCTCAATCACAAGCCCCAGAAAGGAGGAGCACCTACTATACTCGGGGGGTCTCATTTTTCAATACGATTTTATTTAGGCGCATTTCAGGTTTGGGGACGCCCTAAGGTGCTAAAACTTAATAAACCCCCAAAAAAAGACCCATATTGGAAACTACACCCCTTAAGGTAATATATACCAGGTGTGTAGTGAGTTTACCCACAGGTCTTTTACAAATTTTTTTTTTTAGCATTAGGCGGGAAAAAATTAAAAAAAAAAATTTTTTTCCAAATTTAATCTGCAATTTTAGCTTAAATGTTTCATATTTACAATGGAATCCTGGAAAAAAGAACCCAAAACCTTTTGTTAAGCAATTTTTTCCCAAGTTGGGGCAATACCTACATGCGGGTGTAAACTGCTGTTTGGCGGCGCATGGCAGGGGTATAAGGAGGGAGCGCTATTTGGCCTTTTTGGGAAAGCAGATTTTTGGTGGGGCCATGTCGCATTTGCATAGCCCCTAAAGTAGCAGAAAAAAAGGCGAAAAAACCTTCCAGAAGTCGCCCCATTTTAGATTCAAACACCCCTCATGGATCTCATCTAGGGGTTTTACTGTGTATTTTGGGCACACAGGTGTTCCATAATTTTTTTTAGCATTGGGCCATAAAAATGGGAGGGGGGGGAGGGAGGGGGGGGAAAGCAGTTCCGCCATTGGTTTTTTGGGCTTCAATTTTACGCGTTCGCCGGTTTCCAAATGTTTAAAAAAAAGTGTTTAAATTTAATATGGGGGTCGGTTCAAATTGCAATGGTTTTAATTTTTATATAGTTTTTTAGTTTTTAAATTTCTTTTACACCAAAAGAAATTGGTCTATAAAAAAAATTTCGTTTTTTTGTTGTTTCCCATTCTGAAAAGTCTTTAAATTTATTTTGCTGTGTGCAGAAGGTTTTTTGTAGGGCCTTGTTTTTGCCCGGGGTGAATTGATACTATTATTGGTGTTTTTGGGGGGCATACCGCACTTTTTTTCACTTTTTATTAAAAGGGTTTTTTTTTAGGCGGTTTTTTAAAAAAAATTTAAAGCAAACCTGGGGAGTGTTTTTTTTTTTATTTTTTATAGCGGTCATCTGCGTTAGATATGACATGCTAGCTTTATCAGGGGGGGTCGATACGAAATTTCAGCAATTTCCCCCAAATTTTTATTTTTTTTTTTATTTTTTACTGCTTTTTACAATTTAAAAAAATTTTTAAATTTAAACAGGGGGAAAAAAAACCCTTTTTTCATCGCCATAGTCTGAGTGCCATAAATTTTTTTTTTTTCTGTGTATGGAGCTGTGTACAGGCTTGTTTTTTTCGGGGAAAGAGTTGAAGTTTTTAATTTGGGATCATTTTTGGGGGGACAAAACTTTTTGATCGTTTTAAAATCCCTTTTTTTGGGGGCAGAGTGAAAAAAATACGCAATCTGTAGTGTTTTTTATTTATTTTTTTTAAAAAACGCCCCACTTTCCAAATATCCGTAATAAATTAGCTTTAACCCCTGTGGGCGATACGATTTTGGCGGGTAACCCCTTTTTTATAGTTTTTTTTTTGTTTGAACACTTTTAAAAAAAAAAAAAGTGTTTTTGTGTGTAAAAGAATTTTATGCATCCTGTTTTTCTGAGAGCCTAACTTTTTTTTTTTTCCGTTTTTACAGAGCTGTGTTAAGGGGCTTTTTTTTTTTTCGGGATGAAAATTAGTTTTAATTTTCAAAAACCCTTGGGGTTTTTGGAGTTTTTTATCACTTTTATTCCCCTTTTATGTGCTGCCCCGGGGGATGAAAAAAAATCTTAATTTTTGTGATTGTTTTTTTTTTTTTTTTTTTGGGGTTCCCGTAGGGTTTAATTTAAATTTGGGCAGATTTATAGGGCAGGTCGGGGGCGGTTTTCTAGGGTCTTTTAAAAAAATTCGGGGCACGGGCCCTTTGTTAGCAGTGAAATGTAAGGAACAGGCCCCTGTCCGTACGGGGATTTGAGTGGGCTCAGCGTGTTGGGGCCGCCCTTTAAAACTTCAAGCCATTTAATTTTTCAGGGGCTCCATATGGGTGAAAGGGGGTTTTTTAAACCGCCGCTAGCTTCCAGCCGCAGAGACTCTGTCTTGGGCTCCCTTTTCTTTTATGGTATCGACCACCTACCCCATCCTCCCACCCCGGGGTGCAGCATTGTCCCACTCCTAACTCCTGCTGGATTCAAAATTGTCTCTTATAGTGCCTCACAAAAGTGCCTCTTATAGTCTGAACAATACGGTATATGTGGTGATGTATTTTAACTCCTAAATGACACAGCTGTTTTCCATCTTTTTTCTTTTTTCATCTATAACTCTTTTTTTTTCATTTATGTTGATAGAGCGTGTAAAGGCTTATTTTGTGCAGGATGAGCAGACATTTTTACTGGTCCCATTTGGGAAACATATTTTTTTTGATCACCTTGTTTTCCCAAATTTTATGAGGCAAAGTGTTTAAAAAATCTGGTAGTGTTTTTTAAATTTTTTTTTTACAGCCCCTTTCTGTGGGGCATAAACACGATTACAGAAATTTCCCCAAAATTCATACCATTCTAATAGCCAAACTTTTTTTCATTGGTACTGTACTGAGGCTCATGGGACTTTTTGATTGCTTTTTTTTCAATTTTTGTTCAGTGGGATAAAACAAAAAATGGTTTTTTTTAAAACAAAAATTTGTAGCAGTGTTCATGGAGGGGGTAAAATTTTCAGTTTTATAGCACTGGGTTGATTCGCAACGGTGATGCCAAATATGTGTACTTTTTTTTTTACAATTTTTCTTCACAAGCAATTGTAATGGGAAAAGGTTATATGTTATGTTTTTTTTATTTGTTTTTTTTTTTTCACTTATTATTTTTCTTGACCATTTAATACATCAGACTTATCTCACTGCAGATGGCCCTACCCAGCTGTTACACACAGGAACAGTATATACACAAATGTAACAAAACAGGTAAATACTGGACATGTGTATATCGTTTCCTGTGTGTATACTGTAATATACACACAGGGAAAAGTATATACACATGTCCAGTATTTACCTGTGTGTTACATTTGTGTATATACTGTCCCTGTGTGTATATTACAGTATATATATTTATATACACACTACACCACTATATATATATATATATATATATATATATATATATATATATATATATATATTATATATATATATATATATATATAGGCAGCTCTGGAAGACTTGAGGAAACCAGAAACTCGTTCTGGTTTCCATAGTGATGGGGCCGACGATCTGCTGCAGGAGCCGTCAGAAGCAGGCAGGGAAACTTGCTGTAGGTGCTGTAGCTCCGGGGGAGGGCTGAGCAGGGAGCACAGAAGAGGAGGGGGGGGGGCTGCTCTCACTGCTCCCTGAGAGTGCTGAGGCTCTGGAGGTGGGCGGAACTTCTCACTGCAGCGAGCAGAGAGAGTTAGGAGACTATTCATTCGGGGCAGAAGGCTTTACATCCGGGCTTCTGCCCCGAATGATACTGCCTAGCGACGCCCCTGGCAGGTCGTTACGCACGCGGCAATACCAAATATGGGTACTTTATTTATTTTTGATCTTTTTTGGGGCGATTGGTGTTTGTAAAGGGGAAAAGGGCGGTGTACGCGTTTTTTATTTTATTTTTCGTGTTTTACTTGTTTTTCACTTTTTTTTACTTTTTCACATTTTTTTTTTTTTTACTTTTCCCCATAGGGGATTTGAATGAGAGATCTTCAGATCCCTCATTCAATAGAAATCAGAACATAGCTTGTGGCTGTGAATTGGTTCCTATGACAACTGTCAGTCACGATGCTGGGTCAGGCCCACAGGGCACGGCCGGGCATCGTGACATCACAGACAACCCGGAAGGCATTCTATGCCTTCCGTGCTGTCTGTCAGCACACAGCAGCCGCACGCAGGAGGAGCGACCTCCTCCTGCGTCTCTGTTAGTTATTGCGACCCGATGGTCGCGATAATTAATGGGTTAACCGCCCCCACCCCCACCCCCTCCGGAGCGATCTCGGGTCGGGGCCGACGCAGCGGGATGTCAGCTGTAACATACAGCTGACACCCCGCGCCGATCGCGCGACCTCGGCTATAGAGTTCGCACGATCCTCAGGACGTACGCATACGTCCAGGGGCGTGAACCCCCAAACGACCTCGATATATGCATACCTCTAAGGTCGTTAAGGGGTTAAGTAGGGAACGTCCCAGGTACGTACATAGAAAAGGCTCCAGGTAGGCTGTCAAGCTCTAAGGTAGGAAGGTAGGCAGACAAAGTCCCATGTAGATAGGCAAGGTCCCAGGCAGGTAGATAGGGGCTTCAAGTAAGAAAGCATGGCCCTTAGGTAGTAAGGTAGGCAAGACCCTAAGTAGAAAGATAAACGGGCAAGCCCCAAGTAGGTAGGCCCTAGATAGGTTGGTAGGCGCCAGGTAGGTAGGCAAGTAGGTATCAAGGTATTTAGGCCCCAAGAAGGTAGGTTTGACAGGCCCCAGGAAGGGATGTTTGCCACAGGTAGGTAGGCCCCAGGTCGGTAGGCTGGCCCCAGTTAGATAGTTAGCCCCATATTAGGTAGATATGTAGATAGGCCCCAAGTAAGTAGGTGGTATGTAGGTCCAAGTTAGGTAGGTAGGCCCCAGGTATGTAACTAAGCTATAGGTAGGCCCCAGCTACGTAGGTAGGCACCAGGTAGCTGGGAAAACTGTAGATAGGCCCCAGGTAGCTAAGTAGATAGGCTCCAATAACGAAAAAGAAAAAAAAAAATTAAACTCACCTTTCTCCCTGCTCCCCCAAGCTATTAGGCCGAGTAGTGGGACAGCGCACAGGCGGCGCTCTGCTTCGCTAAGGGCTTTAAACCTTGCAGTCTTGGGGATGGAGGGCAAATGCCCTCCCTCCCCTGCCTCTGAATTTACTGGACAGAAGGCCTGGGCTTTCTGAGGCAGGTTGCGGCAGCCGGGTCCCCTGTGGCGGCGGGCCCCTGTAGCTACAGCACTAGTTCTGGCCCTAATGTCACAACAGGTCGGCACACAGGACGGCCAACAGCTTAAGAACAGAGTGTGTTATCTCTAACAAACAAAGGGGATTGTTTACTTTTGAGCGCTTCCTTTGGAAAAAAATCTTAAAATTACCTGTCCCTACATGTTGACTGCTAATCTTTGGAGTGGGAAAACCCCTTTTAGATATGAAAAAGAAAATATATTTTTAATAAAAAGTTGGCAAAAAGTTTTCTGAATAAGCTTTATATATGTGGGGATACAAAAAATATACTGTGTAGATAAAGAACATTTGAGAAGACAACGCACCTCCTTGTTATCAGATGCGTTATACTCATCAGGCTGCAGATATTTCGTCTTCACTACTTCTTGCTTGGACTTCCAAGGCCGGCAAGGTCTTCCGGCTGAAACGCTTACCTTCTCACTAGTCATCCCAGACTTATTAGCTGTCGAGTCCTTATCTTTTGATAAATCCACTACTTTCACTAGTGGTGGCGGTGGCTGAGGCAACAACATAGAGAAGAGTTTAGTAGTTGTGGCTTTAAAGACAAAGTGGATCATAAAACATACAATGGTCTTAAAGGGGTTTTGCCACGAAGTAAAATTGACGTGGGAAGCTTGCAAATGAAATAAACATTTTCACCATTTATTATTATTCTGCACCGTTTTTTGTTTTAGCTGCTCCTTTAGGCCTCGTTCACACGGCTTATTTCGCCGCGGATTTGCCGACGGATTGACGATCGCCAATCCGTCGGCAAATCAGTCAGAAATAAGTAACAGCCCATTTTCTATTGATTTCAATAGAAAATACGGCTCGTCGTTCACACGACACCTCTTTCCGTGCCGGATTGCCGCCGCGGATTGACGACGGCAATCCGGACGGAAAATCAATGTGCATGTCAATTATTTACGGACGGATTCACCACCTACAATGATTGTAGATGGTGAATCCGTCGGGAAATCAGTTACAAATACTTCCCACACTTAGTGGCACTTATTTGCAACTGATTTTCAACTGATTTCAGAATGTATTTACGATCGGCAATCTGATGTAAATACGTTCTGAAATAAGCCGTGTGAACATAGCTTTAGTGATTCATTGTTTACAGCTCAACTCCAGGGGATACGACCAGGGCTGAGAGCTCCTCACTCCTGGTCGCACATGCTCAGACATCACCTCTCCTCTCAGGCAGCTACTGAGTGTTCATCCCCAGGTGCTGTCATTCTACTCTCGTCCTCTGTTCTCCTTAGTAATTAGTCAAACAGTGCAAATAAATAAAAAAGAAACCTCAATGAAGTGTGTGCATTGATAAAAAGAAAAAAAAAATACATAGGTTTGGTTCCTGCAGGGATTTGAACCTAGGACCCTTGTGCTGTGAAGCAAAAACATTACCTCTCAGCTACTCACAATGCTTTACAGTAACAGACCTTTCTGTGACACGAGAGAGGAAAGGCCTGGTGATGTCATCCTGCTGGGTCACATGATTTGCAATTCAAACAAATCACACACGCCCCCTTCTGAGCACACAGAGCTGAAGAGCTGGAAACAGGAGGTATGAAATGAGATCGTGGCAAAACCCCTTTAAGTATGAAAACTGTCTAATTGTAAGACGGTCTATGTTACCCAAAGAAATCAATCAGAGCCCATAGCAACTAATTAGAGCTCATAGTAACCAGTGCCCATAGCAACCAATCAGAGCTCATAGCAACCAATCAGAGCTCATAGCAACCAGAGCCAATAGCAACCAATGAAAGCTCAGCTTTTATTTCATACATTGCTCTGGAAAATGAAAGCTGAGCTCTGATCGGTTGCTCTGGGCAACAAAGACAGTCTTACTCCTAGACAGCTTTCATACATAAGGCCCATTGTCTCAGAAATAACCCTGGTCCTACCTTATTGATTTCTTTGGTCAAAGCTTGGACGCTGTACAGGTTTATGCTGCCGTTTTCCATTACGCTGGCAATGTATCGACCATTCGGACTTACTGACGAGGTCACTATGCCGTCATCATGGCTCCCGATATCAAACACAAGCTTACATGTCTGAATATTAATGAATCTCATGATCCCATCTTGACTGAGGACCCCTAAAACCTAGAAAACACATATATGTTATAGTCAGTGAGACAGTCTCATGGTAGAGAGAAGACGTAGGGGGGAGATTTACTGAGCTAAATGATTCTGGCTCAATTTGCACCAGAGATCTGCCATACATGCCGTGCACCAGACATTTTTTGACAGTTTCAACCCTTTAAGCACTATGGATAAAAAGGCCTTAACGATCTGTGATTTTTTTTTACATTTTTGCCTTTATCAGTCATGACTTTATTTTTCCCATGACGCAGCTGAGGATTTCTTTTATGTGGGAGAAGTATTTTTTGGCAGCGAAGCTATAGTTTATATATAAATTAGTGTAATTTTATAAATTAAAATTTTATAAAATTTATAAAAGTGTAATTTTTTAAAGCTTTTTTTTTGCAGTGTGAACATAAAAAAGGGCTATTTTCTGCATTTCTTTTCTACGTTTTTACACCATTCACACTTCACACAAAATAATTGTACAGGTTATTATGGTCATGTGGATACCTAATATGTGTAGATTTTTTTGTGTGTGTGTGTGGAATGTTCACTTTGTTTACAATTAGTAATATTTTAACATACTTCTGTATACTCATGTATGCTAATACATTACGTTCTGTGTCAGTATGACACAGGCTGCAGTCAGGGCAACACACAGTGTACCCTGACAGCAGCCTTAGGCTATGTTCACACGGCTTAATTGCGGGGCGTAATTACGCCCTGCAAATACACCGTGTGGGGGCGGGGCAGGAGCGTGGGAGTGAGCGGGGGGCCGGCACTTCGCCGGCCCATTGACTTGAATTGCCAGCGGTGCGTATACGCCGCGAGTAATTCACATGTCAATTATCTCCCCGCCCGGCGTATTCGCCGGGCGGGAGAGGAGACGTAATCCATAGTTCTCTATGAGAACTGTGAATTACCGTAATGAATGGGCCGTTTTCGGCCCGTAATTGGCGCACTTCGGCGCGTAATTACGGACCGAAATACGGCCCATTTTAAGCCGTGTGAACATAGCCTTACTGTACAGACAGCCCTGGGGCTTCTCTAGGTCTTCAGAGCTGACTGTGCCGACATGCCTCGGGCTCCATCGGGCACTGGGTATTCTGATGATCCGATGGAGAATCTCCCTTGATTATGCAGCGGCAGTCAAAGTGTTCAACGGCAGCGATCAGGGGCTTCCTTCGGTGCTTGCTCTTCATAGATCCTGCTCTAGTAGCGGAGCTGTTTACAACACCTATATCGGGAACAGGCTCCCAAAAGCCTCCATTCAGAACGAAGACCAAATGACTCCATTTTGTTTTATAGGAGTGCTGAGTACAAGTGAGCAGTGTGTTCGACTGTACTCTGCACTTTCGTAGAACAAAATGGAGAGTAGTATTGAAGCGTCACCAGTTCTTCATTCCAATTGCTGACTTTCCAGGGCCTGTTCCCAAGATAGTTTTGGATCCCAGTGGTGGGACCTGCACCTACCAGATTCAGATGACATACCCTATCGACATGCCATCAATGTGCAATTTGGGAACATCAAACAACCACCTGTGTCATAATCAACGAGGAGGTAGAGACACAAAACACTCCAAGATATCATTCCTATGTGTATACCAAACTATTATCAACTACAAAATCACAGAGGGGGGTAGACCTTAGACAAAATAGTAAGACCTAAAATATAACTTTTAATAATAACCAATAAAAAAATTCCTAAAAAATGACCCTATCAATTCCCTAAACAGATACTAACTACCTATTCATCAAATTCAGGGTAACCGCCCCAATAAGGGTGACCCCGACTGGAACCTAGACTAAGAGCAAGAGAGACGACCAGGTCTGCTACCTATCGTCTTTCTTGCTCAGTCTGAGTCAGTCTAGTTTGCGGACATCGTATTATCGGCGGTCCTTCATCTTGTCTCTATGACATCTTTCAATGGATCTACATTGAGCGGCTTTTCATAACCAATAAGGGACGTAAGCAAATATCTATTTATCATTCTAGTATAGTCTTTTATAGGTTACTGTGGGTAATGTAAATGTTCTTCCTGATGAACCCTACTATTTGGGAGAAACGCGTTGAAGTGCTGAGATTAATTATCTTCAGGATCTGTATTTCTCTCTGGTAATTATTATTTGGCTTAGTTTATTTTTACTCACGTTTGATCACTTATTATTATTTTGGTGCATTGTATTGTAATGTGTGGATATTTGGTTTAGGTTTGTCTCTTTGTTAGTGAGTAAAGGGATATTTTAGGGTGCTCTTAGTCTAGGTTCCAGTCGGGGTCGCCCTTATTCGGGCGGTTACCCAGAATTTAATGGATAGGTAGTATCTGTTTAGGGAATTGATTGGGTAATTTTTTAGGAACTTTTTATTTGATATTATTAAAATTATTTTAAGGTCTTACTATTTTGTCTAAGGTCTATACCCCTCTGTGGTTTTTGTGATGGCAACATCCCTTTAAACAGTGGGACAAATTTATTAATACTGTCTAATACTTAGGTAGTGAAACTACCCAGACTAGAGCCCACAAATGTGTCAGATTTATCCCAGTGGCTCACGCTGTAAGATAAATCTGGCGCATATGCTGACACTTTTGTCTAACTTCATATTACATTCATTTTGCCACATGCTAAAATAACGACATTGGGCGTAAACTTATGTCCCAGTGCCAGTAAGAGGCTTTGATTCCGCTACACAACTGGCGAATGACGGCTGCTAATTGCAGCTAACACCCGCCGGTTACAGCACGGGATGGTGCCGTGCCATCCCGTGCTGTTTAACCTATTAAATACGGCGGGGTCCAAATCGGTTAACATAGTGGCTGGAAGCCTTGTGAAGGCTCCCATCACTGCAATGCTTTTGATTTCCACACTTCCGGTCCCCAACAGAAAGTAGTAAAACCGCCATCTTTGTACACCCCAATGCATTGCCTATACAATGCTTTAGGCTGTATAAACGATTGCACCCCCCAGTGGTGAAGCACCCAAGAGGTGCTCAAAGTTACAGTTAAAAAAAATAAAATAAAAAAGTTACACAATTCATATCGCTGCATCCGATCTAGTCTGATCGATTAAAATATAACCTTATTAGTCCCTTACACTGAACACCGTAGAAGAAAAAACATTTCAAAACGCCAAAATTGCTGTTATTTGATCATTTCACGTCCCTTAAAAGTTGGAATAAAATTGTTCCCAAAAAGTCACATGTATTCCAAACCCATAGTCCATAGGTGGAAGTGCAAAAAAGTTATTGGTCACAGAAAACGGCAGCGCAGCAAAAATTTTAAAAATAAATTTTTTTTTAGATTTTTCTTTTATAGTACCAAATCCCTACATATTTGTGTTGCTGGAATCGTATCGACCTGTAGAATATTAATGACACATAATTTATACCGGAGAGTGAGCAGCGTAAAAAAAAAAAAACCACAAACATTGCGCAATGACCTTTTTTTGTATTTTGCCCCACTTGGAATTTTTTGGTGGTTTCCCAGTATATTCTATGGTATGGTAAATTACACAATTAGAAGGTATATCTTGTCCCGCAAAATAAAGGCCCACAAATGTCTATGGAACAATAAAAAAGTTCTGGCTCTTAGAAGGCGAGGAGGAAAGAAAAAAAACTAACGTGTCAACCCAAAAAAAAAAACCACACTAGGTCCTTAAGCGGTTAAAACACGCTCTTTTGAACAACCACGGCTTTTTCAGACAAAAAATATCTAAAAACTGACTAAAGTACACAATAATTGTGGTGAAAGGCATGTACTCCAGTATTTTGGTGCAACTGCCTTAGTAAATATGCCCCATTATATGCAGCACCCTACTAAATGTAGTCACTGACCTGGCTGGAGCCACCATCAAAGTTGTCGGGAAGAAACTCCAGCTGGCGGACGCTGCGCACCGTGCTGGGCATCTGGATAATTCGGAACAGCTGTTTGGAGCTTAAGCACCATAGATGCAGATTGTTTGATTTTCCTCCTGCGGCCAACATCCTCCCGTCCCTGCAGCAGAAACACAGAGAGAAGAACCTCACAACCTGTTTCCACACAAACTAGTGAGTCTAACTTAGAGGGGTGCTCCCATTTCGCATTCTGATGGCATATTGATAGAAGGTGCCATCAAAGTCTTGACAGGTGCGGGTCCCAGAAATGGCACCTATCTCTGAAATGGGTCCCCTGAGCTCAGTGGTCACCAGACTGCCAGGAAGCAGGAAGACTTCCTGCCGGTCTGTATAGTGTTCATTAAATGCTGTATGTAATATGATGGGAAAAACAGGGATGGTAAGGGTATGTTCACACGATGTACTGCGGCACGAACAGTACACGCCGCAGTACATCGTGTGTTTCGGAAGCTCGAGCTAATACGCACATACTCCCATGGCGCGGGGAGAGCCGGCAGCCCACCAGCCCCATTGACATTACTCACGACGAATATCTGACATGTCACTTATCTCCCCGCGCGTACAGTACGATCGTATTGTACGAGCGGGTAGAGGAGGTGTAATCCATAGTTCTTTATGAGAACTCTGGATTACCGTAATTTCGGCGCGCATCTCGCCCGTATTAGAGCACAAATAGGCGGCGAAATGCGCGGCGAAATTCCCCTGTGTGAACATACCCTAATAATGCATCCCTGGCCCTTTGGTGGAGAGTCCTGACTACCACTTCCAGCCAGAGCTCCACACCCTCAGCTGCACAATAATTTACCAGCTGTGAACTCTGCATGTCGGTTTCAAAACGGCTGTGCAGAATTAAATGACCACCGCCCCAACGTATCTACATTGTCATGTATTTAAAGGATTATTTCCATCTCCTAACTTCTGGGTTGGAGATGGGACCAAGCTGGCTGCAGAGAACAGAGAGGTGGTTGGGCACGTGAGGCAATCCCTGTTCATTTCTATTATAAAAAAAAGTACACTCGCTCGGCTGTATTTGGAACGCCTCTTGATGGAAAAAGCCATGCACACCTCTCCATTCTCTGCCACTCGTTCCCATCTCCTAATACGGAAGTTAAAAGATAAGATTAACCCTTTACCAACATCAAAAACGTATTGTTACCAACAAATGCCGGAGTGCTGCTTTAAGTGTGGCATAAAGCGATTCCACTCACTATACCTGGTAATGGCAAAAGCTTTATACTGGAAAGCCGTTCCACTCTCAGGAGCCGGCAGCTGGTACTTGCAGGTGAGGGTATCGCTTTCCCACGCAAAGATGGAATTATCTTTAAAGCAACTCAGGATTGTGTTACTTAATGGTAGGAAAAACACCTGTAAAAAATAAAAGAAGAATTCAAACTTTAATCAGGAGTCAAGAAAAAGCATGATGGGCACAGGCTGCGGGTACATGAATCCAGTAGAGGGCACACGGATACCCAGATGTTGCATACATGCTCAGCAAAGCAGATCAGTGAGTGAAACTTTATTCTTACCTTGTAAATACCCTGAGTCAATGGATGAAGCTGAGGTTTCCAGCGCTCTGGACTCATGTCTGTGACTGGAGCACCTGTCTAATTTATGCATGTCAAGGTGCTGACTTTATTGTGCATTTCATCTCTTATTGCCTAAAAGGGCAAGTGCCTATTACCATCATACGACAGTTTAGCTGGAGAACATCCCTGGAGATCACAAATAATTCAGTCTCTATGCCCGACTGTTCACATGACAAGCCCCCAGAGTGATCTGTGAGCAGAGGCTTCTACAGGCTCACACACAGAGCCTCCTATGACAACAGGGGAGTATAAGTAATTCAGGACTGTGCTGCTGAATCCAAAATACTTTAGAGGACTAGATAAATAGATGACCATTTTTAAAGGGAACCTGTCACATAGTTTTTGCCCCCCTTGCTGAGGGCAGCACAAGCTAGTGTCAGACCTGCTGTTTCCAGCGCTGTGTCCCTTATTCTGTAAGATGCTGTAGTTTTCGTGTATTTAATGCTCAAATCTGCAGTTTTCAGCCAGAAGAGTCATTCGAAGAGTCCTTCAGTGTCAGTTTTTTTCAAACCCCGCCCATCTGAGGCTAGCCCCACCCACCTCAACTGACAAACCTATTAAGTTGAATAGGTAGAAACATGTAAATAACTGTCAGTGGGCGGAGCTAGCCTTTGGTGGGTGGAGTTAACACCTGCTCATGAATAAGATTTGAGGGTTAAATGCTCTAAAACTGCTGCATCTTACAGAATAAGGGACACAGCGCTGGATGCAGCAGGTCTGACACTAGCGTGTGCTGCCCTCAGCAACGGGGGGCATAACCTATGTGACAGGTTCCCTTTAAGGCACTTGCTATAGAGTCTACTGGTCTGCCAGCATACTTACTCCTCAAAGAGACATTATCATCAAAATGTTTTCTTTTCACGTAATGACAAGAAATATATAACTATTAGATGGATTATTTTTTTTTAATTAGATGGGTGGGGTTTGGTTTTTTTAATCCCTTACCGCCGTAGCCAGTTTTGACTTCTCTGACAGAGCCCTATCTTTGAAATCTGACATGTGTCACTTTATGTGATAATAACTTTTTGATACTTTTACCTATCCATGCGATTCAGAGATTTCTCGTGACACTTTGTGCTTTAAAGGGGTTTTGCCACGGTCTCATCTCATACCTCCTGCAATTAATGTGACAGATTTCTAGGATAGATAGTTACGCACGCGGCGATACCAAATATGCGTACTTTATCTTTTTTGGAGCAATTGTCATTTCTAAAGGTGAAAATGGCAGTGTACGTGTTTTTATTTTATTGTGTTTTACTTTTTTACCTTTTTGTTTTTACTTTTCCCCATAAGGGACTTGTATCAGTGATCTGAAGATCAGTGATACAATAGAGAACAGTACATAGAAGAACTGCTGTGTACCGATCTCTATGGTAACTGTCAGTCACCATGCCTGGTCATGCCCACAGGGCATAGCCGGGCATGGTGACGTCACAGGCAGCCCGGAAACTATTGAGAAGCTTCCAGGCTGTCAGGTAAGCAGAGAGCTGCGGCGATCGTGGCTTAGCTGCTCCGTGGGGAGACATAAGGAGCTTCCTTAGCTGCCACAATCTATCACAATTGCAGCAGCTAAGGGGTTAATCACCCACGGTCAGCGCGCACTCTGGCCGTGGGTGATGCGGCATAAGGCCAGCTGTAATAAACAGCTGGTCACATGTCGCGATCGTTCGGGCCTCACTTGAGAGACAGCACAATGTCCAGGACATACTGATACGTCCAATGTTGAGAAGGGGTTAAATATTTTTTTTTAAATTCCCCTCTATGAGCGCTGAGAGCACGGGAGTGTGGACTGCTTGACGCTTCTTCTTCCAGGCCAGCTATGACCTGAAAGCTGCAACCATTATCAGCTGTACCCGATAAGTGTGAAGATACCTTTCATGTATTAATCTGGTCATTGCCCTGATCTCATTTATCCCTGTCCAGACAACAACATTAAGTCATTACCTATTATTTGTAATAAGACTACACACAGATAATCAGCACATACAATAATGTGAGATTAGTCTGTACGTTCATTCCGTATTTTTTTTTCTCTACTTATCACAGATAAAAAGGGACAATATTTTCTATGTAATTTTTATTTGTATAGGACTGAAAGTAAATAAAAAAAAAAAAAACTGGCAAAAATTCTACAAAAAATTGTTTTCCAGGAATATTGGTTTTAACAAAAGAACTCCCTTTTTGGTGGAAGTGTCCCTTTAATCCCTAGGCCTATCTGGGCTTTAAAGGCGATGTCCCCATCTCAGAAACGTATGGTATATCGATAGAACCTGTACCGTTTGAGAACAGGAGCCCAAACGTTTGAGCAGAAAGGAAAGGAATTTGCACATGTGCAGCTCTCTCCATTCAATTCTATTGTGAGATCCCAGTACTACAGAGCACGTCTCTGAGCCATACCCAGAAATCCCAAAGAGGAAGGACGGGAAGTGATGCACAACTGCTTCTTTCAATCCATTCTGCAAGGAGACTTTCTGAGGCCTGTTCGCAAGATAGGTGAGGGTCTTAGAGTTGGGACCTCCACCTATTACATACTCCGATGTCCTATTGATATGCCATAAATGTCTGAGGCGTGTACACCCTAGGTTTTTGACTCTCTGCATCTTAGCAGGCCTATCATTTTTATTTTTACATTGATGCGGCTTAATAAAGCCTTATTTCTTGCTAAAGAAACAATGAGGATTTTTTGGCCACTGTTTGGGGAATTTTTTTTATCCATCATAAATGTAGAAAAACGATTTTAGACTTTTTTTTTTATATGTACCGTTAAAGTTTCACACTGAATATGTTGCTGAATTAGGTTAAATGGGTTGTCTCACTACAGGCATTGATGGAGTATCACTAGGATATGCCATCAATGTCTTACAGGTGTGCATCCCATAGGTGGGACCCGCACCTTTTTCCCAAACAAGCCCTGAAACGTCTCTGTTCTGAACGGAGGGGTAGTTGGGAGTCTTTCATAGACATGAGAACGAAGAGGTTTCGGGGCTCGTGTAGAAGACAGACACCTATCAGACAGTGATGGCATATCCTGACGATAGGCCATTCATGTCTGCAGTAAGACAACCCCTTTAATATGATCATGTGGATACCTAATAAGTATAGGTATTTTGTCTACTTAAAGGGATGTTCTCATCTCACACTTTGATGTCATATTGATAGGCTATGCCAGGCATCCTCAAACTGTGGCCCTCCAGCTGTTAGGAAACTACAACTCCCGTCATTCCCACTGCTATAGATTATATAAATACATGATGGAAGTTGTAGTTTCCCAACAGCTGGAGGGCCGCAGTTTGAGGATGCTGGGGCTATGCTATCAAAGCGTGATAAATTCGGATTTCTCTTCTGTTACCCAGAACTATATCAGGAACGGGCCCTGACAGTGTCGGCTCCGAATGGAGACTAATATCACATCTGCTCACATGGCGAGACAGAGAACGCTATCAAGCAATGCTGTCACTGAGCACAAATATCTTTATCTGCAACATGATGGTGTCTTAAAGGGAACCTGTCAGCTACTTAATGTTGTCTGAGGGACGGGCAGCATGAAAGAGCTGCAGGTTACCTCTCTCCTGGGCACAGCACTTCTCCCCGTACCTGGGTCAACTTCACTGTGTTTTACCAGGGAACGTTGCAGCGTTTCAGGTAACGACCACATATTTTTACCTGAAATGCTGCAACGTTCCCGGGTAAAAAACTCAGTGATGTTGCCCTTGTTAGGGGGATATGTGCTGTGCCCAGTCCGATATGAGGCTTCCCCTGCCCCATTAGTTTAACTGACAGCTCTCTCCCTATAGACCAGGGGTTCCCAAACTCCAGTCCTCACGTCCCACCAACAGGTCACGTTTTCTGGCTCTCTTTATGCACAAGTGATTTAATTATGCTGCACAGGTGACGTAATTGTCAGTGCATTCTGTGGGATATCCTGAAAACATGACCTGTTGGTGGGTCCTGAGGACTGGAGTTTGGGAACCCCTGCTATTGACAAACATTGGAGAGAGCCGTCAGTGTAGCTGAGGGAGTGGAGAGAAGCCTCACATCCGTCTTATCCTTCCCTGGCACAGCACTTCTCCCTATACCCAGCACAACTTCACAGGGTGTCTTACCAGGGTACGCCACAGTGTTTCGGGGTAAAAATCACATGGCTAGGATCGGGTAACCTGCAGCTACTTCATACTGCCCGTCGTTCAGGGCAGCATAAAGTAGCTGACTGGTTCCCTTTAAGAACACAGTTTGCAGCTAATCCAAAAAATACTCCGTTTCCTGTGACAGATGATGCCCCTTGTTATTCGAGTGTCTGTATAATTATGTGTATGTCCGATCAGTCACGTGTATAGATGTGCTGTGTGCTCACCTTTTGGATCCCTACTGACTGGCGAACATTCAGCTTCCTTTTCCTCTGGAAGGTATCCAAGTCCCAGAGCTGAGCGGTGTCACTGGATGTGGTGACGGCATATCTGCCTGACCCATGTACAGAGATGGAGGTGACGGTAGAGTCGTGTCCTCGCATCCAGCTCACCAGCTCCTTGTTATCTAGAAACCAAAGCAACAGCAACTAGAACAGTGTCACCTGCAAATAATACACAACCTAAGAAATGGAGAAAATCCTAAAGATATATTTTATAACCATATAATTTTTATTGTTCACAAGAATATGATAGAAAGTACTGTTCACTGTAAATCACTAATTTCAACAACATTTTTTCCAATTTTTACTTTTTAACAACCCCGACCATCTATTAACTACATTTCCAGATCTAGAAAATTCAAATACTTAATGTAAGTATCATCATTTCAAAAAAGAAAATTACATAAATATCATCACGTACATTATAAAGATATATGTACAGTGAAGGAAATAATTACTTGATCCCTTGCTGATTGTGTAAGTTTTCCCACTAACAAAGACATGAACAGTCTCTATAATTTTAAGGGTAGGTTAATTTTAACATTGAGAGATAGAATTTCCACATGTCAGGAGGAATTTTGCTCCACTCCTCTTTGCAGATCATCTCTAAATCAGTAAGATTCTGAGGCTCGGAACTTAAACTCCATCCATAAGTTTTCTATGGGATTAAGGTCTGGACTGGATAGGCCTCTCCTTGACCTTAATGTGCTTCTTTTTTGAGCCACTCCTTTGCTGCCTTGGTTGTATGTTTTGGGTCATTTTCTTGCTGGAAGACCCAGCCATAAGTATTTTTAATGTCCTTGTGGAGGGAAGGAGGTTGTCACTTAGGATTTTACGGTACATGGCTCCATCCATTCTACCATTGATGCAGTGAAGTAGTTCTGTGCCCTTAGCAGAGACACCTGCAAAACATAATGTTTCCACCTCCATGCCTGACAGTGGGTACAGTGTTCTTTGGTTCATAGGCTGCATTTCTCTTCCTACAAACACGGCGAGTTGAGTTAATGCCAAAGAGCTGAATTTTTGTCTCCTCTGACCACAGCACCTTCTCCCAATCACTCACACAATCATCCAGGGGTTCATTGGCAATCTTCAGAGGGGTCTGCACATGCGCCTTCTTGACCAGGGGAACCTTGCGGGCACTGCAGGATTGTAAATCATTGCGGCGTAATGTGTTACCGATGGTTTTCTTGGTGACTGTGATCCCAGCTGCCTTGAGATCATTAACAAGTTCCCGCCGTGTAGTTTTAGGCTGATCTCTCCCCTTCCTCATGATCAAGGATACCCCACGAGGTGAATGTTAAAATTCACCTACCCTTAAAATTATAGACTGTTCATGTCGTTGTCAGTGAGCAAACTTACACAATCAGCAAGGGATCAAATAATTACTTCTTTCACTGTATGCACTCTAGACAGCATCAATCTCCACAACTCCTCTCAGAAAAGTAGCTATTACTGTTTTTACACTATCATGCCCAACAATCTGTATCTTGTCAGTTTTAAGGGTATGTTCACACGGCGTACATTTCACTGTGTATTTTTGCTATAATACGGGCAAGATGCGCGCCGAAATTACGGTAATCCATAGCTCTCATAGAGAACTATGCATTATGCCTCCTTCCCCCGATAGTACAATACGATCATATTTTACACGCGGGGAGATAAGTGAAATGTCAATTACTTGCGCCGAATATGTGCCGCGAGTAATGCATGTCTATGCGGGAGTACGCGCTGATCAGCTTGAGCTCCCAAAAGACATGATGTATTGCATCGCGTACTGTACATGCCGCAATACATCGTGTGAACATAGTCTAAAGGAGCTAAACCTGACATCTCTAGCCATCTTGACCATATTTTATTATATTTGTTTTTTGCATCTCTCTTAAGGCATACCCCTCCTCCAACGATATCAACCAATTCACTGTATTAATGAATTAGTTTAGTGGTGGTTCGTCAGCCATCTCTAACAACGGAGAATAATTACTTGCTTATTTGGAGCTCTAAAAGCCCTCTGGACTATAGATAACATCTCCTGCTCTCATGCAATTTGAAGAGCTGTGAATTAGTCACCTGGGAGCAACCTTGCACCATCCTGTCAGGTCTGCAGAGCACATAGTTGTGAATGTACATCAAAGATAAAGTCATTCAACAGCTAACAGTGTGTCATGGCAGCATGTAAGTTTTTCTCTGTCAGTGGAAGTTTCGTCTCATATGAAATGCAGCTTTGCTAGCTCATATTTATGGCCAGTACTTGGACAGTGTCATCACCAGTGCCCCTCCAACATGCACAGCTAAGAACAGGAGCTCGCACAGCTGAAATTACATTCACTGCTGTAGACCCACCCACAGCGAGCACAGGAAGAGCTAGTCTGAAAAATTTGAAGAACTGTGAATACAGAGTGGATATGCTAATCAATGCTATCGAACCCCCCACAGCCTGACCGGGAATGGACAGGATGCATGAAGCTAAAACTGCCTGTGGCTCTGAAACAGCGTGGTGAGACAACCCTTTTAAGCAAAATTTAGTTTTCAATTAATACATTAATCCTTGCTACTAAAATTGGAGATTGCTGATTCCGTCACTAGCAAATGCCAACCAAAAGTCATTTGTCGAGACTGGACTCGTAAAGTCCCCAGAGTGCATAGGGGCGACCTCAGCAATGCATATCCCAGATTATAGATAAATGTGTCAAGATTTTGCAGGAGTAATCAGCCAAAGCCACCAGAAATTCAGATTTCCTATGCAGATTAAATGCCAGAGCAGTGCACGCCTGCAGGGTCCTCTGCACAAGATCAAACCTGAGAGAAACATGGAAGGAAAAGAACATTATCTTCTGTATATGGACACAGAACCATTCATCACATAACATAATGCGAATACCATCAGCAAATGGAGAAAGCGTAGACCAAGGAGGACTATATCTGTTCTATTAACCCCTTAAGGGCCAAGTGATTTTTTGCTATTTTTGTCCGTTGGCATCCATACAAGAACTCGTTTCTTTTTCGAGACAAGTTTATTTTTTAATGCCACCATTTTGGGGGACACTTAACTTATTGATTCCCTTTTATCAACTGTTCCAGAGAGGACTGGACAAAAAGCTTAAATTTTGCCACCCTTCTTTGCATTTTAAATTTACGCCAGTTATTTATAGGGGGAAGTGAGCTCTGTGATTTTATTGGGTTATATGATAGAGGAGAGAAGCTGGCTCTGTGATATAGGGTTATTGATAGAGGAGAGAAGCTGAGTCTGTGTTTTTTTTAGGGTTATTGATAGAGGAGGAAGCTGGGCTTGTGATTTTTGGGTTATTAGATAGAGGGAGAAGCTGAGCTTGTTGATATATAGAGTTATTTTTGAAGGAGAGAAGCTGAACTCTGTGATATATGGGTTATATGTAGAGGGAGAGAAGGTGAGTCTGATTTTTTAGGTTATGATAGAGGAGGGGAGTGAGCTCTGTTTTATTAGGGTTTATGATTAGAGGAGAGGGCTGAGCTCTGGGATAGTTAGGGTTATATGGTAGAGGAGAGGAGTCTCTGTGAATTTAGGGTATTTGATAGGAGGAGCTGACCCCTGTGATTAAGGGTTATTGATACGGAGAGGAGCTGGTCTGTGATATAGGGTTATATGATAATGGGAGAAGCTGGCTCTGGATATTTTGGGTTATATGATACGGAGAGGGTGGCTCTTTGATTATAGGGTTATATGATAGGGAGAGGAGCTCTTTTGATATATAGGGTTATATGATTTGTTGCAGGCTTTCTGCCTTAAAAGCAGAGTGAGTCCTGATAGGACTTCTCAAGATGCAGTGAGAGTTCTGCTTACTCTGCCCACATACAGTGTCTGACAGTTTTTGCTGCATTCGTGTGCAGAGCAAATTTTTTTTCTCATTGTATGTGTGCAGGGTCAGGAGGAATTTCACCTTCTCTTTTAGAAATCCTGACAGGATTTACTCTGTTTGTAACTCAGACATTCGCCTTTACTCTCTATCACATTCTGACTTCAGTTAGGGCGGCATAAACCAATTGACAAGTTTGCTTTAAGCCACCATTCATACAATGCATTTTCCTGTTGAAAAAAAAAAAGACACAATACCTGTAAATTTCGTGTGGAAACTGCGTCAAGAGAGAGGTCACTTATTTTACCACATTGTAGCGTATATTAAATATAATGGGAGGCGACTTCGAGGTGGGTTACATGGATTTTGGCAGAGAATACACACAGCTTGTGCTATAATATCCGTCATGTGAATGAGGCCTGACGTGTAATCTTCAAAGCACCCAAAGCTTCTCACCTGTTTCTGTTTAGGTTGAAAAGATAGATAGATCCTAAGTGGTCTCCAGCGAGGAAGCGATCTCCAGAGCCGTCAAATGCAACCTGTAAGAACCGCATTGTCTTTGACTGAGAACCCACAGCTCCATGGACTAAATTCACTATAATCCTGCAAATACAAAAAGATATAATTACATATACTCCGTAAGGGTAAATTCACACATGGCAGATCTGTTGCAGAAATTACTGCACATTAAAAGGGTTGTCTCATCATGCTGTTTTACAGAGCCACAAGCAGCTTCACACTCACACTTCCTGGTCAGGAAAGTCACATCTATCCCAAAATGGTTCCACTATAAGGAACACTCCAACCCCCCAAAAAAGCCCCATCACTCATGTCCATAGGTTGAAAAACAAAAAAGGTATTGGTCACAGAAAATTTAGCAAATGTAAGAAATAGAGAATGTTTGTATTTTTTATGATTTTATCTTTCTATTGAGAAAAACTTAAACCCTTAGAGTTAGTCACCTGTGAGTAGCTTTGTACCATCCTGTCAGGTCTGCAGAGCACATAGCTGCTGAATGACTGTTATCTTTGATGTACAACCTCAATTCCCAAAAAGTTGGGACACTAAACAAATTGTGAATAAAAACTGAATGCAATGATGTGGAGGTGTCAACATCTAATATTATATTCAGAATAGAAGACAAATCACAGATCAAAAGTTTAAACTGACAGAATGTATCATTTTAAGTGAAAAATATGTTGTTTCAACATTTCATGGCATCAACAAATCCCCAAAAAGTTGGGATCATGCCGTTTTTACCCTGTGTGGCATCCCCCCTTCTTACAACAGTCAACAGACATCTGGGGACAGAGGAGACCAGTTTCTCAAGTTTAGGAATGCTCTCCCATTCATGTCTAATCCAGGCCTCTAACTGTTCAATCGTCTTGGGCCTTCTTTGTCGCACCTTCCTCTTTATGATGCGCCAAATGTTCTCTATAGGTGAAAGCTCTGGACTGCAGGCGGCCATTTCAGTCCCCGGATCCTTCTCCTATGTAGCCACGATATTGTGATTGCTGCAGAATGGGTCTGGCATTATCTTGTTGAAAAATGCAGGGTCTTCCCTGAAAGAGATGACGTCTAGATGGGAGCAGATGTTGTCCTAGAAGCTGAACATAGCTCTCTGCATTAATGGTGCCTTTCCAGACATGCAAGCTGCCCATGCCACAAGCACTCATGCCACCCCATACCATCAGTGATGCAGGGTTCTGAACGGAGCGTTGATAGCAACTTGGGTTGTCCTTGTCTTCTCTGGTCCGGAGGACATGGCGTCCCACTGTTCCATAAAGAACTTCAAATCGGGACTCATCTGACCACAGAACAGTTTTCCATTTTGCCACACTCCATTTTAAATGACCCCTGTAAACGGCTGAGCTTGTGGAGCTTGCTTAGAAATGGCTTCCTCTCTGCACTGTAGAGTTTCAGCTGGCAGCGGCAGATGGCCCGGTGGATTGTGGTCACTGACAATGCTTTCTGGAAGGATTCCTGAGCCCATTCTGTGATTTCCTGTTTGAGGGGCAGTGATGTTTAAGGGCCCGGAGATCACGAGCATCCAGTAGAGTGTTACGGCCTTGACCCTTACGCACAGCGAATGTTCCAGATTCTCGGAATTTATTGATGATCTTATGTATGGTTGATGATGATAACTTTAAAGTCTTTGCTATTTTACACTGGGTAACACCATCCTGGTATTGCTGCACTATCTTTCTGCGCAACAATGGTGGAATTGGTGATCCTCTTAGGCCCTGTTCACACAGCGGTTTTCCCGCGGCCAAAACCTCGTCGATCCTCGCCGGAAACTCGCGTTGCCCGACGCGGGGTTGCGGCGCAGGCGCTGGGCGTGGTCTCGGCACGAGTGGGGCGTGGTTAGGAGCGCGGCTTGCGCCAAGGGTTTGCCCCCATGCAAATTAATAGCAGGGGGCAAACCGCACCACGAGCCGCGGCAGCACCGCGTAGAGCACTCCCTGTCAAGAATTGACAGGAGAGTTCTCCACACGCGCGGGTGTGGCCGCACCCCGAAGCCGCGGCCAAACCCGTGGCGTGTGAATATTAACGCGGTTTCCCATAGGAAACCATGTTAATAAACTAGGCGCGATTTGGCAGCGGAAACTGCGTCGGAACCCGCGGCCATAACCACGGCCAAACCCGCCGTGTGAACAGGGCCTTACCATCTTGGCTTCAGAGAGACACTGACACTCGGAGGAGCTCTTGTTATACCCAATCATGTTGGCAATTCACCTAATTAGTGTTGATTGGTCTTCCAGCTGTTCGTTATATGCTCAATGTCATTTTTCCAGCCACTTATTGCTACTTGTCACAACTTTTTTGTCATTTGTAGACACTGTGAAATTTGGAATCAACATATTTTTCCTTTCAAATGTTACATTTACTCAGACTTTTGATCTGTCTTCTATGTTCTATTCTGAATATAATATTAGATGTTGGCAGCTCCACATCATTGCATTCAGTTTTTATTCACAATTTGTTTAGTGTCACAACTTTTTTGGAATTGAGGTTGTAAATACACAGCTAACAGTGTGTCATGGCAGCATGTAAGTTTTTCTCTCACTAGAAGCTTCCTCTCATGTCAAATACAGCTCTGCCGGCTCACATTTATGGCCAGTACTTGGACAGTGTCATCGTTCTTCACAACCCCTCCATCACCAATGTCTCTCTAAGGCTATGTTCACACGGGGTAACTTCGGCACGCATTTGAGCTCTAATACAGGCGAGATGCGTGCCGAAATTACAGTAATCTATAGTTCTCATAGAGAACTATGGATTACGCCTCCTCTCCCTGCTCGCACAATACGGCGAGCAAGGAGAGAAGTGACATGTCAATTATTCACGGCGTATAAGCGCCGAGAATAATGCATGTCTATGGGGCTGCCTGCCCCGCTCCCGTACACACGGCGTAATTGTGGGGCGAAATTAGTCCCGCAATTACTGCCGTGTGAACATAGCCTTAGAGTTAGTCAGCTGTGAGCAGCTTTGTACCATCCTGTCAGGTCTGCAGAGCACATAGCTGCTGAGTGACTTATCTTTGATGTAAATACACAGCTAACAGTGTGTCATGGCAGCATGTAAGTTTTTCTCTCACTAGAAGCTTCCTCTCATGTCAAATGCAGCTCTGCTGCCTCACATTTATGGCCAGTGCTTGGACAGTGTCATCACCAATGTCTCTCTAAGGCTATGTTCACACAGGGTAATTTTGGCGCGCATTTGCGCTCTAATACGGGCGAGATGCGCACCGAAATTACTGTAATCCATAGTCTCATAGAGAACTATGGATTAAGCCTCCTGTCCCCGCTTGTACAATACGATCGCGAGTCATGAATGTCAATGGGGCCGGCGGGTTGAGTACGTGCGAGCTCCCGAAAGACGCAATGTACTGCGGCACGTACTGCCCCCGCCGCTTTCCGTAAAACATGGGCCCACTGCAAAACCACGGAGCTCCCCACAGCTGAAATGTCATTCACTGCTGTAGACCCACCCATCGCGTGCACAGTAAGATCAAGTCTGAAAAGGTTGTGAAGAATGAAAACATCCAGATGGGACAATCCCTTTAAGTTCTCTGGTTTACTATGACGTCCCACCAGTAGACAGAACCAAGAGAAGCAGGGAAGTCACGTATAATATTGAGACCTTTCCGTAAGGCTCTGTTCACATTGCATTTGAGACTTCCATAGGAGGTAGAAAAGGACGGGGGATTTTAAACTAGTTTTTCATAAAGGGGCCCCAAACCCCAGCTTTAAAGGTTTGCTTCAAAGGGCCAATAAAGGGTGGCGAGGGTGCTGGGCCCGGCTGTCAGAGTTTGCCCCATTTCCTGTCATTCCCTAAAACAAGGCGTTGAAAAAGGTGCACTTGGGCCCCCAAAAAGGGCACCCACTTCCGCTCTCTAGCATGACCCCGATTTTCTTCCGGGGAAATTTGGGGCCCAAACCCTTTTAAGGTCATTCCACCTGTTTTTGCCCCTAAGGTCTAAAGGGCCATAAAATATGATATGGGAGGCCAAAATTTGCCCCAATTTGCCTTAAAGAGGTTGTCTCACTACAAAGATTAGCTTTAAACCCTTGCAGTGAACAGAAAATTTGAAGGGGGTTCCCAAAATTTTGGCTTTTTTTTATTTTACTTTCTTAAAGGGGGTTTAAAGAGAAATTTTATCTACTCTAAGTGCACACTGGTTACCGACCTGCTTTCCCCTTCTCTCTCTGCTGTTATTTGATAGCAGGGAGTGACGGCACCATAGGTAAGCATACGGGACCCCGGGCGCGG
This sequence comes from Phyllomedusa bahiana, assembly GCA_025379985.1. NCBI lineage: Eukaryota > Metazoa > Chordata > Amphibia > Anura > Hylidae > Phyllomedusa > Phyllomedusa bahiana. The sequence continues at coordinate 134,882 of JAODAL010005264.1, forward strand.
GAGAACAAAAGAGGGAAAGAGTTTTACTTTTGCGCTCTGAAGCCCCCTGCCCCTATAGATACATCCCTGCTCCCCTGTCAGTGCTTTTAGAAAAAATTGGCAAATTATGGAGCTGATTTACTGATCACTCCCTACAGAACCAATACAGCCTAACCAGGAATTTTAAAACTGCTTTGACTCTAAAACAGCATGGTGAAAAACCCCCTTTAAAATTTTCACAAATATGAAGGGGCGTTTTCCCTTTTCCCCATGTCTGCCACTTTTTAAAAAAGCATTTTAAACCACTAAAGGATCCCATTTATAAAAAAGTTTAAATAAATTTTCTATCCCAGTTGAAAAAACGGGTAACCAACATAAAAAAAACCTGATGGGGGTTTAAAAAGGGAAACCCCCTTTACCCCTGTCCGTGAATGAACCCGGGTGGGAGACTTATATATGTCAAATGCTAGGGTGAACAAACCCGGGCGTATCTTTTCCCCCCTCTCCACCCCAGCAGATTTTGGGCCGCGGCTCGGCATGAAATCAAACCCATCCTAGGTCCGGCTTGGGAACGTACCCATTTTTTGGGGACCGGGCGGGGGCTTCCTTGCCAGATTTTCCCCCTTTCCCCTTTTGTTCCCCAAATCGTACCCTGCATGAAAGGGTTTGTAGAAAAAACCCAAACAGAAAATCTTCACAAGCTGGAAAAGCACAAAACACAGGTGTAAATGAATGAAGATCACGATGTGTCAGACAAGGGCATTAGAGAGAAGGCCCCTTCCTTCTATAAACCTCTTTTTTTTTTAAATTTTTTTATTTTAGAGGCATTGATTCCGGGGCTTACATTCAAGGGCAATTTTAATACAAAAAAATTTTAAAACAAGTACAATGGGGACGATAATGAAACAACTGAAACAGAGGGGAAAAGAGGACTTGCCCGCGAGGGTTCAATTAAAAGGAGGGGGGAAAAAGGACAGGAGGTGAGGGGCAAACCAGGCCCTGGGGAGGAATTTGTGAAAATTTTTGGGTAAGGTTATGGGCTCCTGAACAATGGGTTTTTTAGGTTTCTTTTGAAGCTGGTGAAAGTGGGAGGGGCCTGATGTGTTGGGCAGTGAGTTCCAAGTTGGGGGGAAGAGGGGAAAAGTCTTGGAGACGGTTGTGTGGGGAGCTGAAAAGGAGGAGACCCAGGGGGAAAGGTCAAGTGGGGAGCGGGATTGGTGAGGGGAGAAAAATCTGGAGATTGGGGCAGAGATGAAATGGGGGGAGGGGTTTTATGGAGACCCTTTGTAGGTCAGGGTTATTTCTTAAAACTGGATTCTCTGAGCAAGGGGCAGCCATAAAGGGGTTTTGGCAGGGGGAAAAGAGGCGGGGGAGTAGCGGGAGAAAAGGTAAATTCAACGGGAGCAGATTTAAAGGGTTTGGTTTGGGTGGGGAGTGGGGGTGCGGTGGGGGGGCCAGGGAGAAGGATTTCAGTAGTTTTGGCGGGAGATGACAAGGGCAGGGGACCAGCATTTTTGAGTGTCATAGCCGAGGAATGAGCGGATGCGAGAGATGTTTTTCAGGTGGAGGCGGCAGCAGAGGTGAGGGCTTGGATGTGTGGTTTGAAGGTCAAAGCGGAGTCAAAGGTTATCCCAAGGCAGCGGACTTATTGATGACAATCTCCGTACAGCGTCTGTAACAAATAATTGGACATAATGGAGGTGGGGTCCTCTTGGGAAATCCTTTTTTGAGGGCCCGGTGGATGGGAAATTTGGGGGGAATTTAAAATACCCCAATATCTCAATTAAATAAAAATACATGGACCGAACTGCAAGTTTTAGCCCCTCTTCAGATCTACATGCACTACAGTAAGTCGGGAGGAAAAGCCTAGTCAGTGAACAGGGACTGGGATTTAGCTCATAGTTGCCCAAAAAAAAAAAATGTGAAAAACAGATTTCAATTTTTTTTTTTTTACTATATTCTCCCAGAAAAATTTACCGTTTTAAACTGCAATTTAAAAATAAAAAAACCCACGAAAAAAAGGGAAAACAGCAGAGCGGGTTCCCAAGGAAAAAGGTGGATAAAAAGGGCTGAAGGGGGGCGATCAGGCGAGAGGGTAAAGGGGGGGGGGGGGGCCCCGGGGCCGGGGAAAGGGGAAAGGGGGAGGGGCCCTGTCGGACGAGAGGGTAAAGGGGGAGGGGCCCTGTCGGACGAAAAGGGGAAAGGGGGGAAAAGGGGGCCCTTTTGGACGAAGGGTAAAAGGGGAGGGGGCCCCGTTTGGGCCAGAGGTTTAAAGGGGGGGGGGCCCCCCCAACGAGAGGGGTTTTTGGGGCATAAAAAAAGGTAAAAGTGGTGAAGGGGGGCAGTCAAGAAAGAAAGTGAAAGGGGGAACGGATCGTCAGGGAGGAGGCTAGAGGTGCGCTCCGTCAGGGAGGAGGTTAGAGGGGCGCTCCGTCAGGGAGGAGGGTAGAGGGGCGCTCCGTCAGGGGGAGGCTTTTGAGGGGCCTCCGTCAGGGGGAGGGTTTAAGGGGGGCTCCGGGCAGGGAGGAGGGGTAGAGGGGGGGCTCCGTCAGGGGGGAGGTAGAGTGGGGGCCCGTCAGGGAGGGGTTAGAAAGGGCGCCATGAGGGAGGAGGCTAGGGGGCGCTCCACAGGAGGGGGTTAGAGGGACACTCCCCTGAGGGAGGAGGTTTTGAGGGCCTCCCCGAGGGGGAGGTTTTGGGGGCGCTCCGTCAGGGAGGAGGCTAGAGGGGCGCTCCGTCAGGGAGGAGGCTAGAGGGGCGCTCCGTCAGGGAGGAGGCTAGAGGTGGGGTTTCCCCTCCAAAGGGGGGAGGGGTTTTTGAGGGGGGGTCCCTAGGGGAGGAGGTTTTTAGAAAGGGGGGGGCTCCAAGGGGGAGGAGGGGTTTTTGAGGGGCCCTGTCAGGGGAGGAGGCTTTTGGGGGCGCTCCTTAAGGGGTTTTTGGGGGTTAGAGGGGCGCTCCATGAGGGGGAGGTTAGGGGGCGCTCCTTGGGGGGAGGTTTGAGGGCGTCCTTTAAAGGGGGAGGTTTTGAGGGGGCCCCTCCTTAGGGAAGGAAATTTTGAGGGGGGCTCCCCCAGGGAAGGGGGCTTTTGAAAGGGGGGCTTTGTCAGGGGGGGGGGTTAGAGGGGCGCTCCCTTAGGGGGGAGGCTAGAAAAAGGGGGGGGTTTCCCTAGGGAGGAGGGTAAGGATATGAGGGAAGGAGTTTTTGAGGGGGCTCCATGGGGGGGGGTTGAGGGGGGGGGTCCGGGCAGGGGGGGAGGGGTTTGAGGGGGGGGGTCCTAGGGAGGCGGGTTTGGGAGGAAGAGGGGGGGCAAGGGGGTCCTTAAAGGGGGGAGGCTTTTGAGGGGGCTGTCAGGGAGGAGGCTTTGAGGGGGGGGGCTCCGTCAGGGAGGAGGTTAGAGGGGCGCTCCGTCAGGGAGGAGGTTTGAGGGGGGGGGTCCTAAGGGGGGAGGTTTGGGGGCGCTCATAGGGGGGGAGATTAGAGGGGCTTAGGGGTTTGAGGGGCGCTCCTTAGGGGGGAGGGATTTTGAGGGGGGCTCCAGGGGAGGAGGGGTTTAAAGGGGGGCTCCGGGCAGGGGGGGGGGGCAGAGGGGGGGGGTTTGTCCCGGGGGGAGGGCCCTTTTGAGGGGCGCTCCCTAGGGAGGAGGTTTTTTTTGAGGGGGCCCCTCCTTTAGGGAGGGAGGTTAGAGGGGCCTCCGTCAGGGGGGGGAGGCTAGAGGGGCGCTCCGCAGGGAGGAGGCTTTTGAGGGGCGGGTCCGTCAGGGGGGGGGTTAGAGGGGGGGTCCTTAGGGGGGGGAGGCTTTGAGGGGCGCTCCTCAGGGGGGGGGTTAGGGGGGACCTCCATGAGGGAGGAGGTTTAGAGGGACCTCCCTGAGGGGGGGAGGGGTTTGAGGGGCGCTCCGTCAGGGAGGAGGTTAGAGGGGCGCTCCATGAGGGAGGAGGTTAGAGGGGCGCTCCGTCAGGGAGGGGGGTTAGAGGGGCGCTCCGGGTTGGGGGGAGGCTAGAGGGGGGGCTCCGTCAGGGAGGGGGTTTTGAGGGGCGCTCCTAGGGAGGGGTTTTGAGGGACTCATGAGGGAGGAGTTTAGAGGGGCGCTCCGTTAGGGAGGAGGTTAGAGGGACGCTCCATGAGGGAGGAGGTTAGAGGGACGCTCCCAGGGGGGAGTTTAGAGGGAGTCCATGAGGAAGGAGGTTTTAGAGGGGGGGGCGCTCCCTAGGGAAGGAGGCTAGGAATTGGGGGGTGCAGGAGATGGGGACTGCACATTTTAATACGTGGGGGTTTTTTTCCCACCCCGAGCACGATGTGCCCTATAAACGGCTCTGTTCCCAGGGTCCTGCAGGGGATTGTCCCCCCTTTCTCAGGTCCCGACCGGCAGACACTCCCCCCGTCCTGGGCACCTGCCCTTAGGACTCTAAGAAAGCTGGGGTGTATGGCGCCAACTGGGGAGTCACCCAGCTTCCTGGCCCCGATTGCAAGGGCAGGCGGCACGCGTTATTCTGGATCAACAGAAAATAAAGCTAGGGCTCTGGGGATGAAGGCGCCTGCCCGCCCGTTATGCGTGTGTACGGTACCCGGTCCTGCGCGGGTGCGATACCTGTGGGACGGGCCCGTGTGGAGGGGCACAGGGGTCCCCCCCTAACCTGGCATCCCCCGGGCAGGCCCGGGAAAAGCAGGCCCGCCCCCTGACTTCTACGTCACTGCGCCCTTTGGGAAACCACTAACTAAGCGTGAGTCATGCCCACCGTTACAACCCTAGAGAGCGCGGATTTTTTGGGGGAAAGGGTCACGTAAGCTTCTCCTTAGGCCGCCATCTTAACTGTGGGAAATTTTTCCCCTAGTATATTTAGGTGTTGTTACCTAACTATATAGGGTTTATACATCTAAATGTTATATAGATATAATATCATAGTGCCCAAAAAAAAACTTTTGAAAATGGAAAAGAGGAATTAAAGAGGGGGGCGGATAGCGCGCACGGCAAAAAATTTCTGGACACGCCCCCTTTTGGGGGTGTGACCGCCCCCTTCAAAAAGCCAACCCCTACCGCCCCAACTGCATAATGGTTTTGGGAAAAATCCAGGGAGATGGCCTTATAGCCCGGTAGTAGCCCCCCCCCCCCCCCCCCCCCCTTACCAGGTGTGCCCCTTACAGGCAGGTAATGCCCCTTACCGGGAGTTTCCCCCTTGTAGCCAGGAGTTGCCCCCCTTTGAAAGCCAGGTAGTTGCCCCCCCCCCCCCCTTGTTAGCCAGGGGAGTTGCCCCTTTTATAGTGGTAGTGGCCCCCCCTTGAAGCCCGGTTGTTGCCCCTTTTGTGCCAGGTAGTATTTTCCCCTTTTGTGCCCGGTAGATAGTTGCTCCTTTAGTAGCCGGTGGAGTTTTCCCCCCCCTTTGTAGCCCGGTAGGAGTTGCCCCTTTAGAAGCAGGTAGGTAGTTGCCCCCCTTTAGTAGCCAGGTAGGTATTTTTCCCCTTTGTAGCCAGGTAGTCCCCCCTTTAGTAGCCGGTAGGAGTTGTCCTTTAGTACCCCGGGTATTTTCCCCCTTTAGACCCCAGGTAGTGCCCCTTTAGTCCCGGGTGTTCCCCCCCTTTAGAAGCAGGTAGGTATTTTTGCCCCCTTTTTATACCAGGTAGTGCCCCCTTTTTAGTACCCCGGTGTGCCCCTTTAGTGCCAGGGTAGTTCCCCCCTTTGAACCCAGGTGGTAGTTCCCCCCTTTTAAGGCGGTAGTCCCCCCTTTTTAAGTTGCCAGGTAGTCCCCCCTTTAGTACCCGGGTAGGTAGTTGCCCCCTTTAAAGCCAGGTAGTGCCCCCTTTTATAGCTAGGTGGTAGTTCCCCCCCTTTAGAAGCCAGGTGGTATTTGCCCCCCCTTTAGTGCCAGGTGGGTAGTTTCCCCTTTGAAGCGGGTAGGTAGTTCCCCACTTTATAGCCAGGAGGTAGTTTCCCCTTAAAAAAAGCCAGGTAGGGGGCCCCCTTAAGTGCCAGGTAGGTTTCCCCCTTTAGAAGAGGTTGTGCCCCCCTTTGAGCCAGGTATTTTAGTTGCCCCCCTTTAGAAGCCGGGTAGGATTCCCCCCCTTTAGTGCCAGGTAGGTAGTTCCCCCTTAAGTACCCCAGGTGGGTAGTTCCCCCCCTTTTAAAAGCCATGAAAGGTTTTGCCCCCTTTAGTAGGGGGTAGAGTCCCCCATGTATAATAAAAAAAAATAAAAAAATCCACTTCCCTCCCCCGGCTCCTGCACTGGGACATCCCCAAAAACCCCCTCCGACGCGGGGGGAAGTAGTGCAGAGGGGGTCACCCCCCTGCGCCGCTGACCGTATGTACGGCGCACACCGGCCGGGTACAACAGGGGGAAAAGGGGGAAAAACGTCCCCCCCTGCCTCCTCCCTGACAGCGAGACTCGGGCGGGGAAAACGGACCACGTCCGCTTTTACCCCCCCGTAAAGCGGCCCGGCGGGGCGCAAGAAAGTGCCGACCACGCTATCTTTCGCCGCGGGGGGGAAAATTTAAAGGACCCCCCCCCCTGTTTGGCGGCGGGGGAAGCCAAAAATCTGCGGGAGGGCGGGGGGGGACTCCCAAAAAAGGGGACCCCCCCCCAAAAGGGGGGAGTGGGTTTTATGATAAATATATTATTGTGTGATGTGTAATTTTAAATTAAAATGTGTGTGTGTTGTTTGTGTTATATTAAAATATATTTATAATTAAAATATTATATTATATAATATAATTATATTATATATATTTGACGATAGATATAGGGTATTGGCCCCACCATTGAAAAATAACAGTCTGTAGCTGCCACAGTAGTGGACCATAATCTATACACCTACAGTTAAACCAGTGTTTCCTTATTATAACATGTTTATAGGTGTTTTTTTTTCGACCGTATTTGGGAGTCCCGGGAGTGTAATTGTGCTGCAATATCCCCCGAAGTCGGTAAGATCACAGCTTTTACTGGTGCTATTTTGCAGTGTATTCCTGGAGCGCCCTGGAAAAGGAAGTTTTCTTTCCTATGCTTACATGCCGGGGAACAGGAGGGTGATTTGGGGCCGGGCCAGAGCACTTAGGGGGTTTTTTACACACGTTTTGATCCGTTTTTTTTACAGAAAGAAAATGCATCCCCAATGATCCAAAAAAATATCCAAAAAACGCAGCGCAAATGCTTTTTGGATGCGTTTTTCAGATCCGTTTTTCACTATATATTCCCCTATTACCAGCAGGGGAGGGACAAGGCATTTTGGTGCCCTGGCAGGGGATATAAGGTTCCCCCTCAGTTAGGCAGGTTTTGGGTTCCCTCTCAGTCGGCAGGATATGAATATATGTCTCCTCAAATCAGGCGGTATAAGATTGCATCCTCCCAAGTGTCCCCCATTTTGAAGGGGGCCCCCTATTTTTAACCCTTGTCCCCCGTCCGCTAAACCTGTAAATGTCCTCTTTTTCATTTAGGAAAAAATTTTCTCAATAAATATCTAGCCCAAAAAAAAGATCTAATTGCTTCCTCGCTGTATATTACATAACAAAATTACTTAATATTTCATCATTGGATACAATTTAAATTTTTGAAAAAATTGTCCTTTTTTCATCCAGCGGACCCCATACAGCTAAAGAACCAAACCCCGGGGTCCAGGCCCCTGGGAGGACCGGAAACCCGGGGGTTCGGGGCCCTGCCTGGCCCCTAAAACAGGCAAGGTAGGCGCCCTAGGCGAAGCCACCCTGCCTACCCCTCGTTTCCCCGGCCCCGCTATCCCGCATCCAGGAGGCGGGGGGGCCACTAACAGCAATATACTTATCTTTTATATGTTATTTTAATATATATGTATGTTACTTTGTATTTAGGTACATGCTCACAGTGATTTTTCATTTTAACATTTTTTTGAGCAATATATAAAGTGGTCATGTGATCAAGATAAATATGGCTACATCTAAGTGCTGAAATACAGCCTGAATCTCGTCAGGAAGATCTATGCTGCTGTCCTCTATGTGTGACTAAATCGCACATTTTCCAAGCGGTTGATTTTGAGCATTGGAATGAAAGGGTTGTTGTTTTTATGGATTGCTATAGATGTCTCTTTTTCCCTCAACTCCTTAGTCCAATATTGAGATGGCACAGTCAATGTCTTCATTCTCTAGAATAGTCCCAGACAGGGGACTTTTTAGTCAACTGGGTCCTGACCTTTTCTGGTGCTTTCTTCTGAGACGCTGTGCCCCTTCTACATGTGCCTCCAGATGCTACCTCCAGATGCAACCAGAAGGTCAACCCAGACCAAAACATTGCATGAATATTTAGACTCACAGCATCGCCATTTTGTTCACTCTCACAAAAGGGTTTATTTATTTTTAGAGGTTGTCATGAATGCAGTGTCAAATCAAAACTTCAGTAAAGTCCAATGAGCAATAAAAAGACATTCACCTATATCTTCAATATGCAGAAGTCATGTAGTCATCCTAAATAGTCCCACAGTTTTCAGACACCATAAAAATCATTGCAGGGTGACCAATGTAAACTGTACAGAGCTGCAGTCATCATATTCATGACAGTGGCACACAACCCCCAGCTCTGAACTGCTGTCCTCTGCTCCCATTACTAAGTTCTGTTGGCAAGACTCAAAAATAAACATATAGTTCCCCCTCACCTGTAATTACTCTAATTTAATTACTTCTATTCACTTGCAAACTTCAGGATGGAAAAGGTGAATGCAGCCAGATTATTCTCTGCTCAGGTCACACCCACTATAGGGGAGTGTTCCTGAGCTGAGCCTGGCTTCAAAGCACACCCACTGAGTGATGACAAAATGTTCACTGAGGCCTTGTGATCAATGAATGTCAAGTGGATTGCAAGGAATAGGAGGGAGTGAAGGACAAGGCTCTTTGCCTGGTTTTGCACAGCAGGAGAGGTAAATCATTTTTAATAAGTATAAATTACAAAGTTTAATATAATACAGTTGTGATACCTATAAAAAAATAGAAGACAGTCCTGGAGAACCCCTTAAAAAATAGAAGGGCGCTCCGTCAGGGAGGAGGCTAGAGGGACGCTCCATGAGGGAGGAGGCTAGAGGGGCGCTCCGTCAGGGAGGAGGTTAGAGGGGCGCTCCGTCAGGGAGGAGGCTAGAGGGGCGCTCCGTCAGGGAGGAGGTTAGAGGGGCGCTCCATGAGGGAGGAGGCTAGAGGGGCGCTCCATGAGGGAGGAGGCTAGAGGGACGCTCCGTCAGGGAGGAGGTGTCAGGAATTGCTGCATGGAGATGCACTGCACATTAATACAGTGGGGTTTTTCTCCCTACCCCGAGCACGATGTAGCCTATAAACGGCTCTGTCCCCATCAGTGCTCATGCAGGGATTGTCCCGCGGCTTTCCCAGGCTCCTGAACGGCAGACACCTCCACCGTCCTGGGCACACCTGCCATTCAGGACTCTAAGAAAGCTGGGTGTCATGGCAGCCACACTGGTAGTCACCCAGCTTCCTGGCCCCAGATATAGCAGACTGCAGGCGCGCACAGCGTTATTCTATGGATCATACAGCAGAATACAGCCTATGGGCTCTGGGGCATGAGAGCTGCACATGCTCCGCACGTTATCGCGCTGTGTACGGTACCTGGTGCTGCAGCGGCTCTGACTACCTGTAGGGACCGGGCAGTGTGAGAGGACACAGGCTCCGCCCCCTACACCTGAGCAGTCGCCGGGCAGCGCCGCGGGAACGCAGGCCACGCCCCCTGACTTCTACAGTCACTGCAGCCGCTTGGAATCCACTAAACTAACGCGTGACGTCATGCCGACCGTTACAACCATAGAGAGCGCAGGATTTATGGGAAGTAATAATTTTTAATAAGTATAAATTACAAAGTTTAATATAATACAGTTGTGATACCTATAAAAAATAGAAGACAGTCCTGGAGAACCCCTTTAAAAATAAACCATCATATCAAGATTAATATATTACAATCTCTCAATAAATGTATAAATGCAACTAAATGAAAACATGTAATCACTGTGTAGAGTGGTGCGACCAATCTACCAATGTTTTTTTACGCAATAAGATAAAAATAGTTTCTGAATTTTTATACTTTGGAGTTTTATATGTCATGTTGAAATTACAAATGGGGACAGTAAATGATGCCACATGTTAAAGGTGTTAGTAAAATATTTAGTGCCATTGAAATTAATATCAACATACTGTAGGATTCAATGAGTCACAGTGAAATACACCATGTTACCAGTTTTAGCCTATCAGAGAGAGGGGGATGGCAGAATATATGATAGCCAGGCATCATAAAAGGGGTGTCTCACCGTGTTTCAGAGCTACAGGCAGTTTTACATACTGTCTCTTCCTGGTCAGGCTGTGGGTGGTTTTATAGCAGTGATAAGCATATTAGCTCTGTATTCCCAGCTCTTCTCCTGCTCTCCTGTCAGTGCAATTAGATTTTATCTTTGAGCTCTAAAGCTCTCTGCTCTAAATAATTAGTCTCCTTTGTTTGTTAGAGATAACACACTTGTTTAGTCCACCCCGTGGTGACATCACTCCTCTGTTCTCAGATGCCTACCCCTGTGCACTCAGAGCTTATCTCCTCAACAAATCAAAAAGAACAAAGCAATATAATTGGAAAAAGTCTTCAATTATCTGTGCCTACATGTTGAAAGCTAATCTTTGTAGTGAGAAAACCCCTCTAAAGTAGCAAGATGCTAGATAAAGTTAAGCGTTAAAGTTAGAGTTGGATCTAGCAAAAGAGGTCAACTGACCACCAGCGGGCAGTGGGACAGAGGCAGGCAGGGCAAGCACACCAGCCCTATATAGAGAAAATACAATAAAGTATAACAATGCACAGAGAAAGTGAGAGTGAAGAAGGAAAAGTACTAAAGATAAAAGATAATAAAGTCATTGTCCCGGGAGTAGGTTTGTGGAAATTCGGGTGACATCGAGGAAGACTAAAAGGACAAGTGAGCCGAATCCTGCATCAGCAGAAGACTTTTGTTTAATGGCTTTGGATTAAGTGAATTTAATTCATTATACAGCTCAGGGCAGGAAGCGAACGGGGCCCTCACAGGGAAAGGCGTAGGTCAAGGGAGGGGAAAAAAAGAAT